>JAWWML010011206.1:0-29155 GCA_035047165.1 Ormyrus rosae | reverse complement strand
CTTTTCTACCGACAATTTCCCATGGTGCTTGAAGTGACCAATGAGATTTCGTTTCAGCGGTGATGCATTCGCGACCGACTAAAAGAATATTTTACAATTATTCTTTGTTAAAGTACTACCTAATCAGTTAGTGCATGAATAAGAAAAGGTGATAATACTTACTCTGGAATTATAAAAACATTGATAAATGAACACCGTCTGTATTAATTAATTTACCACTTTCATTACACAATGCTGCATTGAAAGCATATAATAATTAATCCATCAAGGTCCAAAGCAAATACAACGGATGCAGTTCCAAACTAATTATTGGATTTACACGAGTAAAAAGTTTGGTGGAAAAAAACTACACCATTCGATTTAACGGGAAAACGTTAAAAAAAAAAAAGATTTAGATTTAAGATTTAGATTTTTAAAAATTTTATACCTGCATCTTACATTAATTATACATCGATTTGAAAAGTGAACCTTGTCGAGCAGTTTACCGTTTTCAAAAAGATTTTGTAAACACAATTCAATGCCCTTTTAAAATAAGATTTACTAGGTTTTAATGACCTAATGAAACCGTAAATAGTTTGGTTTTCCCTGCTAAATTTGCGGCAATTAGCGGTTTCAAGACATGCAGGTATCGAAACTGCAGGTATAAGACGGTCGTAAAATATTTTTACGATCATAAAGCCTTCATAATCGTGTAACCAAATTCGACAAAAAATTGTTACAAAATGGTTTATAAATTAATTAAATTAACAAAAGAAAAATACGTAAACTTTATTCTCATCTAACTCTTGAATTTAATAATAAAAAACAAATACATTTACAGGATACTTCGACACAAAAAAAAACAAATAATAAATTAAAAATTCATTCATGCAAAAATGCACTTTCGATCGCACCGCAGCCGAGAGAACAGCAAATCCGGCAGATTAGCTCTGGTCTCTCTCCACACACATCGCAGAGCAGGCCGAAGACACAGAACGTGGGAACTATCGGACAACCCGATTGCAAAATCGATGAACTGGCCATCCGTCTATCAATTCGTCCTTTGCGCGCGAGACTCGAACTCGGTTCATAATTTATCGCCGGTGAGCGTATTGCGCGAAGGATGTTGAGCCTTGGCTTTAAGCTGCTTTGCTTTCAGTTCACACAGCGGTTCAGTTTATTTGACTTTATTAATTAGGGATTTTTCGTCTGAATACTTTCTTCGATACTGCATTAAAACAAAATTTGATCGACTCAAACGCATCATGTTAAATGTATGCAATTGAATTTTCGATCGATTTGACAGAAAAATTGGTGATAAAAGAAAGTCTGTTGATTTAACAGAAACTCTTGATTTCATAGCGTATTGAATAAACCAAAAATTCAATTGCGCATTATTAACAACTTTAAACTTCATAGAAACAATTGTACGTGGTACTTGAAGTACTTACATTTGTAACAAACTCATAAAATGCATTCTGCAAATAATCATTTAACATTTATGCTTTCATTGTCTAAATATAAAATTTGAGTTTTACAGGCAAAAAACAATTTTTTTCATTTCCAATCGCTAAGTCAGAATGCACAATTAATCATAAAAATAAAATAACTGTACGAACTTTAGCAATTATTATTATAAAAATATGTAATATATATTATTTAACTTGAATCAAAGCATTGAGTGATGTGTAAGAGAGAATAAGAAAATAACGACATTTAGTGTGCATTGTTCAATTGCATTTTTTAATTCTCCTAAATCCTCTCAGCGGGAGTTCTTTTGGGATTTAAAATCTCATTTCTTCCTGTCTTTTCGTCCTCTAGCTTAAGGCTTCGTGTTTACTTTTAATGTCCCTTATATAATATATAGACTCTTTAGGTTTTCTAATGCCAGTGACAGATGCAGTTTCCAGGTAAATATCCGAAAATTAGAAGTCCCATCTAATGCCGGTAAGGTTATTATATTGTGAAGGTATCACATAATTTTTAGAATTGTCCTGAACGTTCTTTTCCGAATCTTTCGAGACTTATCTTTAGAGAAATATTAAAAACTAATTAGATTTCTAGCACCCTGGTAGAGATGAAAAACATTAAATACCTAATTATAAGTTTTTTTCAAAAATTTTATCTATAAAATAGGTATTTTTATTTCCTAGTTAACTACACGGAGAAAAATCCCTAGTAAAATTTATCTTAAATGTAAGTAAAAGTTGCTTAAAAAGTTTAGTAAACTTTACTCAGCTTTGTTTCTGTCTCTCTGGTGGCTTACTTAAATAATTCAGTAATTGTTTTTTTTTTTTTTTTTTTTTTTTTTTCAGAATCAGTATCTTTTACTTCATTTTTTAAGTAATTTTCTTACCTTAGAAATACCCAGAAACTTGCTTCGTATTCTGGTTGTGAGCAAGATAGAAGAGAGAGAGAAAAAAAATTTACGTTTTCTTTCAAATTTTACCAAAGCAGTATTATAAATAAATATTTCGTTTATTCTTCTTATTACTATTTCAGAAAGCTATCTAGAACATTTAAAATCTTTTTTATGTTGTATTGCATAACTGAGAACGGATTATAACTTGATTCGAATATTTCTAGGTTATGTTCAATCTATTAAAATGTTGCGAGAATAATCCGAAAAATCGTTACATCAAAGTTAGGTAACTAGGAATTAAAAATACCTATATTATACTTTCCGTGCCATTTTTGATACTTTTATCTCTACCAGGGCAGTAACATAAATGTAGAACTCGATATATAAAAATGTTTTACATTTGTGATTTATTCTACAGTTTTAATAATGAGTTATGCATTTGATTGGCATTAATTATATCAAAACATTATTCGTATATTCTTTTAAATGTTTTTTTGCTATTCTAAATCCTTCTCTTCTTTTCTACTTTGTAAAAATCTATTCATGATAAAAAAGTACCTTTTTAATTATATATTTGCACTCTTTCAATGACACAAAATATTCTTAAGTTTAAAATCTTTTTTTATAATATAGACATAAAATGATTGTATAATTCACTGACCTAAAAAAAAGCATCACAATTAATAAAAACAGGCTATTTTACACAAATTTCTTTTTGTAGATCTAGGAGTATTTTGATCAATTCTTATTAATTAGACTGCATATACTTTCAATTTGAAATAATGCGATAAAATAACTTATGAAAATTAAAGGAAAAGAATGTTTAAAATAAATGAAAATTACATTTAACTGTATTTTATTAAACTTAAATAAGCACCACACTTATGCTGTTCTGCCCTAAAAAGAGTGCGTAAAAAACGAATTTTCGACTCTCCGCGCGCAAAACTCGATTTCTCGCACCCTTGAATAAAAACGCACGCACTAAATCAAGCCTTGCACACGGCGTATCAAAAAATATTGTTCGATAAACAAGCAAGGATATATTTTGCGTGACAGATAGCCCTTCTGTAGTCACCCCCACCACCAGTCTGAAAAACCCATTTAGGCCCAGGTAGCAAACCCCGCTTGGGGAAGGATACCTGGGCAGTTTCTGGCGTATAAATAGAACGTCCAAGCTTTGACGAGTATCAGTCTGTCTGTTCGACGTTAGCCGACAACATCTGCAGTTTCTTGTATTTGGATTCGTGAATTGTATTTGAAGTAACTACGAAAATACTTAAAATTTTAAAGTGTTTAAAAGGCATAAAACTTATAAACTGTTAGAACGGAACATTAAGTTCCGGAAAGTGTTTAAAAGGCATAAAACTTATAAACTGTTAGAACGGAACATTAAGTTCTTAGTTTTGTAACATTTTTTGTCAATTGTATTAAGTAAACTTCTGAAACAATGAATTCGAAATCGTGGTGGACACCAACAGTGGGAGCGGTATACAGCTATGGCCCACCATTACAATATTGTTCCCTGAATCCAGATCTTAATAACGAGTTGAATCGTTTGATGGGAACATCGAAGACTATTATTCAAGACCAACCAATCTATTTTCCTGGTAAGTAGTTTTTATAATATTTATAGTGATATAAAATTATTAATACGGTGAAAATAATTCCGTGGTGCAAAACTTAGATAAAATCACGCAATTTATTGTTACAATATAATTCTCACAAAAGCAAACGGAAACGAGAAAATTTTGAAGTAGCATAATTTTGTTGTTTTACGTGTGGCGACAAAATCTGACATGGCTCTAGTTATTTTAAACAATTTACTATATACTTACTTATAATACTTATGTTATAAGTATTATCTGCTTGCGGAAATTAAAGACACCTAAGGCTCTCTTGTCCCGTCTTTCGCATTTTTTTTTGTTTCAACACTCGCGGGACGAATTTCTGCTTGCTGAAATGCACGAGTCTTTAAAGTTCTTTTCTGCTTAAAGACATCGAATATGTGTATCCTTTTCTCTATTCCAGAAAATCACGAGTGCAATGACTATAAGGCTTTTTTCTCGCACGAGTCACACAAGCACTTGCTTTGTAATATTTACTTTCTATGATTTAATTTAGATTTTCTGAAAACCGTATTATTCCTGTTTAACTTTGATTATTGACATTTTGCAAATACTTTCAATCCACTCTTTCGGAATCCATAAATTTAAGAATTTAAAAACGCGCGTAATTAAAATTTTACAACTACATACCAAAATCTACGCTTTTCAACTAAGTCGGCTGGAACAAAATTGGCCTCTGACCGTTAAACTTCTTTTTAGTTTAGATCCTTAAGACTATACAAGTTTTTATTCTGCTTGCTCATTTGCTATCGCTTTGTATTTGCGCTCTTGATTGTCCTAGACACGGCGGGTAGACGTTGCCGCTTGCGACTTTGGTTCGCAAGCTGTAGAAATTAGTAGCGCGGCAGATTCTTTTCTCTATCTCAAATATAGACGGATATCGACGCTCCCTTCGAAGGCTCTTTGCTCCCGCTTGATAACAAGAACGTTATCTTGTCTTGATTTTCCGTACTGGGTTGCGCGGTCATTACTTTTCAATATTGTCTCAGTATTTCTACCAGGGTATATTAATAACAAATATATTAATAAGTATTTGTAATTATTATTAATTTTTCTTTTTTTTTGTCTTTTTTTAGTGTCTTTGTTAAGAAGTAGGAAGATTAACAAGAGATATGAAGAAATGAGACGAGATTTCGAGAGAAATGGCAGGGATGTTGACATTGACTCAGAGCAACAAGCCAAAGAAATTAGAATCACAAGAGATCAGGCCACCAAATTCATAAAAACAATTTGTGAATCTGAGTTACGACAACAGAGGTTTGTATTTGAATTTTTACTTGATTAATATTAGAAAGTTAGGACGTGCGAAGCGCGCATGATCTTGCTAATTTTCTAACAATATTCTTTTAATCTTGCAGAACGCCGGAACACACCTGCAGAAGAATACAGTTGCAAAGATGTACAGACAAAATTGACATGATTTTCAGTCACTTTAAGCGGAAACAAATTAAAATAGAAATTACGGATTCTTAACAAACTAGAAAATTTCTATAAGAATTCATTAAATTAACAGAAGGTATAAGAATGTGTGATAAAGTAGATATCTAAGTAAATATCTGTAATGTATGAATGATAAAGTACATATATAAGTAAATATCTGTAGGAGGCTAGAGGAAGCTTAGGCGTTTCATCTCAGCGTTGTCCAGCAAGACTCATCAGTGGGGCTGACGATGGACAACCCTTGCCCCAGACGCCATGAGTCCGGATACATATATCCACTTGCCTCGACTGGACTGCTAGCGAGCACGACAAACCCGGCGCTACGCCACCTAGCGACCAGTCGGGCGGGCACCCAAAAGCGCCCAGGCTCTTCCCACTCCTCAAGGTCTTCCTCGAACTCTCCTACCATAAAATGCTTACATATCTAAATGTATGAAAATGTATATTTACTTGTAAGCAACTGTACAAAAATATGTTTACCGATTTTTAAAAATGTATATGTTGGAATTTGTATTCAATTTTAAGGTTTAAAATATGGCCTTACTTTGTGTCTGTCATTTTACATTTATACAAATAAAATAAAATTATAAATTATAAATGAATTAATTATAAATTATAATTAAATAAAATTATTTTACATCATTTTATACTTAATAAATATTAATTTTATAATAAAAGACTGTCGTATATTCTGTTGATTCCCACAACTTTTCCTATACGTTCCTATACATTGGATACCCCAATAAAAGCTAATTACTGACTTGTACGAAGTTTATTTAAGTATTTTTACAAACAAACTGATAATTTGCATGATGCTTAGGTTTAACTTTGTCAATAACGGAGAAAAACAGGTTTAATAAATTTTAAAAAACCGCTGCCAATTCATTGACACTTAGCTTCCTCCAAACTAATTTATCGTTGATGTATTTATAATAATACATTAAATTTGAAATGTATTAATAAAATATTTTAAAAGGATAGAATAATATACGCATCAAAATAACGTTTCAAAACCCTATCAAAAACCTATGCTTCGAAACAAACAACAAACGTGTTTCTAAAACGGGGCAGTCCAGCGCGAATAAATAGCGAGACAGGACACTCGATTCGCACGCAAGGCGACTCACGCGACTCTCACCACCCTCGCCTTTGAGTGCGCCGCTCGCTAAACCTTGCTAGCAAAAGGAAAAGGCTGCTTTATTATCGGAAGAATTTGCTAAAGACTGGTTTTCACTTAAGGCAGATGTTGTGTCATTTCGCGTCGACTTAGGAAAGGAGGCGGCTTTGAAGACGAGATTCTTTTTTGGGCGGAGGAGATTCAAGTACTTCTGATTAATGGCGGTTTGCGTGTTGTCCATTTTAGCAGTTTATTTCTCAATTTTCTGATTCAATTTAACATGAATTGCAAAAGAATTAAATTTTTTACACTTGAGTAGCTAAAAATCTATTTGCTCTAGTTGTTTTAATTTTTAAAGTTTAATATCATAACCTTCTTTTGATTTTCAGCAGCTTTGAAACCGAAGAAATAGTTAAGTAAAGTATGTGATTGACATGCATGAATAGGTCATTTTGGATATAAGTTGTAATTTTGGATATTAAAATATTTATGAATTTAAAACTTGACTGTTTTACTTTGATTTCATTGCTTTTTTAACCTGTGATTTCGTAGTAAGATTATTTATCTACTAACATATTTTGGGTATATTTTGCAGTTATTATTATTGATATATTTATATATTTAAACTATATTTTAACTATATTTTGTTATTGGTAATATGGAATACATCAAACTCGCCTAACTTTTTACTTTGGATCAAAGTAAAATATATTTTAATCTTTTCTCTGATGTTTGATAAACTTTTAATTACCATATTTGATAGAATAATAAAACGGGTATAATTTGCTACAGAATCTTATTTTGTAAAGAAATGGTTTATGAAAGAAGCAAATTTGCAATTTTATAAATTCTTAATAATTTTTATGTATTACAGAAACCTAAATAAACCAATTTTATTTATTTATTCTTTATACAAAAGTACTTTACCGGTTATATATATATATATATATATATATGTTAGGAACGTCTAAATATACAGATGTTTCAAATTTAAGACTTTGCCGAGTCTAGAATTTGAAACGTCTAAATAATTCGTTGGGACAAAGGACCCTGATATTGTTTAATTGTCTATATTGAAATCTCTAACGTATTGAAAAGACCTTATAAAACCTTCATAACGAGTTTACGTGCGCACGGACCAGACCATGTACAAATTTGTAGATTTGACCTTCAGGGGGGGGGGGGGTCGGCCCCCCCAGAGACGGATTCTCTGGTTTTAAATAAGTAAGTTTTTTTGTAGTGACGTTGAACGGGGAAGCGGTGCGGCGTCGCACCGTCCGCAACGTTACAAGGTTCAGATTGAAAATTGGAACAAGCGATACAATACAGAGAAGAATTGTTAAGTGCATTAAGTGCAACGGCCCTGTAAAGTCGGATCCCGATGATGAGATGCTGTCTTGCCAGGAAAACTGGCTAGAATACTTAGGATTGATAACTAAGGAGAAAATGAAGGAGAAACCGAACAACATCGGTAAAGGACCTGTAAGACGCCTATTTCGCAAGCGTAAGACTACGAACAAGCTTGACTTCAATTACTCAGAACCAAAGAAATCGATAAGAACCCAAAAATATTTTTTCATCTTTATTTGATTTAACAATTTGTAACGTTAAAGAATCCTCCACCTGTATGTGGCAGAGTGGAGGTCGCACCCTGCCAATAGCATGGACATGGAAGTCCTCCAACCGGCTCTTAACTGTAGCCAGCTTCGTGTCGCAGCTTCGTCGCTTATATACCCAACCGGAGTTAGTTTGGATACAGGGTAGCTGATTTAAGCGGGCAGCCACCTAGCGGATTTTTGGTGAAGCGGGTAGCCGCCTGGCAGCTGATCGGCGACTAAATTTTGGAGAAATCGAAATTTATAAAACGTGTATTTTAACATGTAACATTATGAGAAAAGACATTCATTTTTTATTTATTCCATTATAAATAATTCATTTTTATAAAATCATATACCAAATTGAAGATTTTTTAATGGAGATTCTAATTCTGTCATCATAAATATAAGTAAACGATCAAATTAAAGAGATATTAGCAATGAACTGTGTAAATATGCTTCTGCGCATGCGCACTAAGAGCAGATAAACACACAAACAATAAGAATGGCAATTTTTTTCATGTTTTAAAGAAACTAGAATTTTTTAAGATTATCTATAGTAGTACGGAGGTAATCACTAACATTGAAATTTTTAAAATTTCCAAAAACAAAGAAGGTACCCACTGGGGTCCCGACTTGATACGGCACCACGTGCGGAAGCCACCTTAAGAGATAAAATTCATTTTGGAATATGTTACAATTTTTAACGAAATTATTCTTTTAAATAAAGTGATCGCGTATTAATTGTAAAGAAATATTCATTTTTAATAAATCACGATATTTTAATAAATAAATATTTAGATACCGGTGTCTTTGATGCAAAGGCGCACGAGTAAAGTACGATATTATAAATATCAGCAGGGTGTTTATTTTTTTGATGATGAAAAATGCGAACATGAAATAAGAAGTAAATAGTGGTACGGGTGCCGCTTCGTCTGCTTCTCAAACTCACCTCCGCGGTACTACCGTGCCACAGAATTAATAATAACGCAAAAACATGCCTAATTTTATCCAGAGCCATCACGAAGAGAGTAAAAATGCTCTTTAATTAATAAGAATCCGTAACGTCTACATTTACTTAAAATTCGAAAGGGTTAAAAAACACGTTAAACCCTACTCGAACCAAACGATCCTTTCTCACGAAGGCGAAGATATCCATATAAAACTAATTCCCCGTCATCAGAAAACCGGCAATTCCACGCTTTACAGTCCGATTAATAGTTCCTCTTTCCGTCTCGCGCAACGCGCGGCGTTCCACTCGGGGAGCAAAAGCGAACGCAGTCGCGCAAAAAAAAAACCAGCCGCAGCGTTCTCTTTGCTCAATTGAAGGCGCCGCTGAAATAGTCAAAGTCGACGCCGCGAAAGGGGGACATTGCCCAGCGAGCAATTAACCCCGATCGCTTCCGCTTTCGGCCGACGTCAATCCGTTCCTGCAGGAGCTTCGAAAATTAGGTGTCGCCATTACTCGATGGGTGTGACAATGGAGTTGACGTTATTGTTGCCTTTCTCTACAGACAACAGTTTTACGGAACTGGCGGAGGCTCTGAAAAGGCTGTTTTGCTCGAGAAATTTTAGGAGAGAATTATGCTTAGAAGAATTAGAGTCGACGAACATGTTTTTTTTTCCAAAAATTAGTAGAATTTATATTTATATATATATATTGTATTGCTTGAAAGTGTGTAAATTTCAATATTCAGAATTTGAATGTATTGAGGGCAATATTCGAGGTGCACTGCTATGCCAAATTTGAATTTTGAGCTTGGCATGCTGCATTTCAATAACCAAATTTGCTCCAACTCGTATGAGCATACGAACTAAATTCATATGTACCGTTCGAAATTTGATTTTTGAAACATTTTCATTTACTGCAAATTTCTTACCTTATATTCTTTCACAATATTTTTATATTTATGAATACTAATTGTTTTAATTAAAAAGTACACTAAACAATATAAGTACAATAAACCAGTTACCTAAAATCAATAAAAATAAATAATAAATTCTTTTAAATAATAGTAAAATCACGAATAAAAAAAGATATCGTAAATCACGACAATTCTGCCGCTCTTCCACACTCAAAAATCAATCTTCCAATCATCATCGACAGAAACCCTCTTATTCATTAAAAGGCCTTCTCCGAACTTTGAACAAAATTCCAATACAAAAACCCGCTAGAAGCAGCAGCAGCAGCAGCATTCCAAAGTGGTGCGCGACCCAAATAATTGCGTAATTGCACCCGATAAATCCATTTCGCTTTAATTATTCGGCAGCGTCTCCTCCGCTCGTCGTCGCCGTCTCTTCTTTAATTAATGGAATCGATGGAGGTTGAAATCGAGCCTTCCGTCGGACAATTAGAATAAACGCTCTCGGCGAGGAGAGTTTGATATTAAAATGGCCCTCGAGATGAAGGAACGAGTCGGGGCAGCGACTCGAAACATAATGCCCCGTCTCGGAATTATGCAACGATCCTCCTTAGTTCGCACGCTCCGGGCGCAATATCCTCCAGATTACTCTCCGGCCATTTTTATAGGCTGCTCTTTCTTGCACTGCATTGCTGCTGCTGCTGCTGATGCTCCTTCCGCTTTTGGTCGCGTCGTTGGGTCTTGCCGAGCGAGGGGTACACTCTGATTTAAACGATCTTTCCGTATAAAGCAGCCTTCTTCGCTCGTCTTCGCTCGTTCGCATTGTTTTTTTTCCCGGACTTTATGGGTCTATGATTTCTTTCGCATAAATCATGCTGTTATTACGAAGAAAAAGTATTTCTTTTACTTTCATGTAGTTATGTCATTTGAATAAAACATACTTTTTCATTTTAGATTTTATACATTTCTTAATGATTCATATTTGTATTATGTAAAATCATTTTTATTATCATATTTTTAGAAGGAACTTTTATTTTGAGGTGAAAGAATAATAATAATAATAAGACTACAAAGTACTCCACTTTATTGTATTGTCAAAACTCAGTTTTATAGTGTTTGCAGACGTTAACTGGTACAATTAAAAAATTTATAAATGTTGCTTTGCATATCTCACATACATTTTTACATACAATTACTGCACTTTTCATTTTCTATCAAGACACTTGACATAAAATACTAAAATATATTCCCGAAACTATCGCAACAAATCTTTAAAGAGTATTGAAACTAAGCCCCAACTTAGTTATTCCGAAATGCTCTTAAAATCCGGTCGAGCCAATTCAGGCAATAGCTACAAAGAACTCGGACAAAACGACGTTGCATCTTAAACTCGGAAAAAAGCGAAATCTTTCGAGCAACGGCGTCTCTCCCTCTCTCTCTCCGTACATTAATTCGCGCGAAAATTACTTGCCTGGGAACAATGCAAGCGGCTCCTCTCGAAAATTGCGACCAGTCGCATACACGTACGTTTCTCTGCCTCGCAAAAGGGACGGCAGTGTGTCGGCGTGCTAATTTCGCATACCGCTGTCCGGCGGAAAGCCTCGCTGTCCTGCAACGTTCGAGGAATCGCATTAGCACGCGACCTCCCGACTAGTTTCTTCCTCGAAGTGAATTCGCATTGATTTAGGGATATATAGTGTAAAAAGAGCGGAAAAGTGCCTTGGGTTACAAGTTGAGATGCTATTTCCGCGCCGGGGATTTTCATTCCAGCTCGAATTTCCATCCCGTTTCGCAATTTCGCGATATCGGCCAATTTTTCACACCGCGGTAATCTTTCGAGGGTTTTTTGTTTACAGCTGCTGTCGCCCCATGGCGCTTTCGTATTTTAGGCGACGGCAGAGCGAAAATAGATCAACCGGAATAGAGGTTGAGGTGGTTATTTTAGAGGGATGGACGATGTGGTTTTTAGCCTTTGAAGAGGATAAAAATAGACAGCCGACTATATCGATTTGGCGTCAATCAGTTTTATAGGTTCATTTGTTGGGAACAATGCAACGTTTGTAATCGAGCTTCAGGAGCATTAATCGTGAATGTTTTAAGAGCTTGTATTTTCAGGTTCGCTAACGTTTTTAGGATTGCAAGATGTCTATTAGCGTAGAATTTATTGACTCGTTTTATCGCACTTTCGCGGCTTGAGTTTTTTGCGTAATTGACTTAAAGAAAAAGTCATGTTTTATAATCGTAATATATTCACTGCGTCAGATAAATTATCGTTTTCGACTTTGCATTGGAAAAAGTCTAAAAAAAAATAACAATGAGTATTAAAATAATATTTTCAGGTTATTTATTTACAGTTTTACGTTTCACATTCAAGATGTATATGTATATGTAATATTTCAAAAACTAAAAATTTAATAATATTATTCAATGAAAATACGCTTTATCAATATATTTTTAAATAATAAAAGTTTCGGAACGATATTTCATAGTTGTTGTGTTAAATCTTTTTCCTCATGATTCAAAACGTCAATATATCTATTAAAAGTTGAAAAGGACAAAAATTCAAGCTCCCTATCAGCACTGAACAAAAAATTCTCCCGTGCATCAGAAAGTCTCGAGAGCCTCATCCGTCATCGACGTTGCATTTGAAAAACACTCGGCTGACATGCTCGAAACAAATTCAAGCCGGTCGGACGATAAAGCAGCGGTGGCGGCAGCAAGAGGCATCCCTTCCAGAGCAAGAAACGCTCCCAGGCGTGCGTTTTTCCCTCTCCCCCATCTGTCCTCCTAAATATTCGAGGGAAAAGGAGAGAGAGAGAGAGAGAGCCGCCTGCGACCCAGAAACACACGTCGTCGAGCGGGAGATAAGAAACTGGATAAAAGCAGCGGCAGGAACCTCGAATTTCCAGGAGCAATCTTCTCTCGAGCGAATGCGGAGCTTCTCGATGACGTATAATTGAGCGGACGAGGCTGCACCTGAGATCGCCTCCTCCCACGGGAGCCGATGACAAAGTGCGCCGCTAAGCGACGCAGGGATAAGTGTCCTCTGGTATTGCTGGTGTACTCGATAGAGTGCGTAAAGCGGAGCTGTACTGTAAGCTGTTTTTTTGTTTATTGGATGTTTGAGACGGTTTTCGAGAATTAAATCGATTTGCGTTAAAAACGTCTTTTTACTTGGAAGAAACTTTTTTTTGGGATCAGTAGTTTAGTGGAGGGGGAGAAAAAATTAAAATGTGCAAAGTTATTAATGTGTAATCAAGCTACAGTTTAAAAATGATATTTTCTACCTTCGATTGATTACACATGCATTGTATAATTTATATTTTGCAATATGTTGAAGAATAATTAAATTCTGCTTGGTAAACATAAAATTACGTTCATTAAACAATTAGAAAAAACTAAAATTGTTGAAAAATATTCTCGGATTGTTAGATTTTCAGAAAAAAAATCAGCCACTTTATAATACTCGTTAATAACAATAATTTTTTACATAAAAAGACCATTACAATAAATCCAAAAACAGTATTGACCAAACGTCATCGTAGTCCTCGAGCGCTTAACTCGCGATAAAACAAAAAAAAAAATATCGTGCCTCTCAGACTCATTTGAAATGGCATTATCCGCTCGACGAGTAACGCGATTCCATATAATTATTGGCCTTGCAAAAGCACTCGCAGCTTTAACACTCACGTGGAAACCTCTCTAACGCGCCGAGGCAATTTGTATTACACGCGTGTGCGCCCGGTTTTTTTGCTTTTCCGCAGAAAACACAAGACGAGGAAGTGAACTAAAGCGTTGAATAATCGCCACGAATAGTAAGAAGATGCTAAAAGGATAGTTAACACTGACTCATTTCCTTCGCGTTTTGGTTCGGTGGACGCCGCAAGTATCGGGGTATTCTTTTAATATAATGATATTAAATACAGATGCCATGTTTAATAAATGATCTTTCGTTTAGCCTCTAATCTACTTTGTTATACTACTTTTTAACAAAAAATGCGATAATTCGGTACACTCATACTTACAGTAATTAGGCGTACATTTTAAAGGAAGACTTAGTTACTATATCACTTTCATTGACTCTTAATCATCAAACTTCTTTACGATCTTAGCAAACTTGAAACGATCAAAGCTCCTCCACTATTATTATCAAATAAGTTTCGAAACACGCATTCGGTAAACGCTCGAGGAAAACAATTCCTCGGAGCAGGAAGTCAAAGGCGACTTCCACGAACCGTAGAAAAACTCACTGGAGAAACAGAAGCAACGAGATATAAAGCAGGAACAAAATGAGCAAAGGAAGAAAGGTTCGTCCAAATAAAGTTTTCTCTCCGGCGACGCTCACATGTTATATACCTGTATCTACATACTTTTTTCCAAGCCTTCGGACGAAATCCCGGGCCGAGATCGAGGTGTTTCTTTTTCGGGAGAAGTTCTCGAGTGAAGTTCGTTACGGGAGGCGACGGATCGGATACACAATTAGAGCGAAAGTCGCGAAGGCACGATGCGCGACGCGGAAGCGGCTGCAACTTTTTGAACGATGATCGCCGCCGGAGAATTGGACGAGTAAATTGAGGGAGTTCGCGGCAACTTGTCTTACACGATGGATGTAATAATATTATAGTTGTTAGAAGTTTCAACAGATGTCTGAGGAACCGATTTTTTTTAGTTCTTAGTTAAGTTATAGTTAAGTATCTTCTGATTAATTGATTAGTAAAAGATTGTTTTTTTCTATCATTCAATAATGTTATCATTAATTATTTCAAAGTATAAAGAAAGAAATAAGTTGTTTGACATTACCTTTTTGCTGTCCATACCGGAGCTTGAGTTGGTCACCGGCTGGTCGAGCCTGGAAAAAAGAATCATTCGATAAATATGCTGCATTTACTTTAATTACTTGATATCTTACGTTGTAAAAATAAATTATCTTTTTGTCAGTAACGTTATTTGTAATCATTCCCAACTTATCTACCCACTCGTTTACCTAATCAAGTTGCAACTGCAGCTACTGCATCGAAAAAGTGTTGCTTTGTTTTTAATTTATTTCCCTTTTCAAAGTTCTTTACATCTATTACAATTTATCGAAAATTCCTTCTTTTCGTCTTCATTTTTTAACAAAAGCAAAGATCCTTAACGCGTCAATAAGCAGAAACCAAATTCAGAGCAACAAAACCCAACCTGCCCTCGAATAATCATAACCCACAATCCCTTCCTCCGCAAATCACAATAATTCCCCTTCGGTGAACCACCTGCAGAAAGCACCTCGCAACAAAGCTCGGGCACTTTTAGGGCACCGAAGCCTCGAGCGCTGATATCGAAAAGCAGCGCCCTCGAAAGCTCGAACGAGACTTTGGGGAGTAGAAGCCGCCCCTTTGAGCGGCGCCTTTGAGGCGAATGCGTCGTTAATTGCGTCGGCGATTAACTTTTGAGGCGATGTGCGTGCCGTAAAGGTGACTGCCGCTAAAAGGAGGGTTGCTCCGCGAAATTTTAACGGGGCTCGATAGGCTGATGCTTAATTTCGATTTTTTTTAAGCAATTTATAACACGTTTACCTTGCTAAGTATTGTACGATATTTTATCATCGAAAATTCATGTTTATAGATGTAAAATAAATATATTTGTGTTAGAAATAAATATTAAATAATTATTGATAATTTATGATTGATAAATATTTATTTATGCTAACAAGATACCTCGTACGAATATTTAAATTGTGTAAAACTTCGTTTTTAAATTATAATTATTATTCAACTGCAAAATTGAAAAATGCTCGCTCAAATAATTTTTAATCCAGCTGCCACGTCCTTAATTCCTGCTATAATTATAAAAAAACAATTTTACTTTCATATTTTTCCGGGAGAGAAAAAAAAATTTGTGAAAAAAGATTATACGATGAGTTTTGCACGCTACAACCTACGTCAAAGTAAATACAGTTTAATCTTGTTTATCTCGAAAGGAAATTTATTTAACAAGCTCGGAGAAAGGGCAAAATTTAATTTTTATCCAGAAGTAAAGTCCACCGACAGAAAAACCAATAATAACCGTAGGAAGATCTAATAAATCAGCCAACGTTTTTCGTTCTTACAAAAACCGCCTCTTTCTGTCTGCTCTCAAATAAAAGCCATAAAAAAGTAGCAACGTGCTATTTCCTCTATCGAACCACCCTCTTTATATACTTCGCAAAATTGATAACTTCCCGACAGCCCGCAAACTTTCAATACTCCCTCCTTACAAGTTTTTAATCCGCGGCTAATTACTGCGATTCTCATAAAAATGTACGGTCCATAAGGCTCGATGCTGCGCGGGAAATTTGGAATTTAACTTTGAATCGCGCAGCCCATAAAATTGCTAATGTCTGCAGCTTAAAAACCCGGGGTATACAGAGAGGGAGGGAGAGAGAGAGAGAGAGCCTGGAAAAGAAGAGCCGCAACACAGTCAGTTAATTTGCATAGAGATTTCGCGCGAGAGGCACTTGGACGGTAAACTTGGGGCTGAAGCGCGTCACGAGAGAAGACGCGACGAAAGTTTCATCGTTGCGCAACTGCTCCTGCTCTGCTCGTTTGAGCGTTTTTAATGCCGCGATACAGGAGGCATTAGGATTTTTTAGTTGGACTACTCGGGAGCGCCGAGTGCACTGAAAAGAGTTTACTGCTTTACTGCCGGGAACGAGGAGAGTCGACACAAAATTTGCGTTCGGAATTCTGATGCCGCAGCGTCGAAACGAAATTCACGGACTTTCGAGAAATCATTTTTATTTTACACCTACATGCCCAACAGTGCTCGTTATTTTTTGCAAGTTGTACGCGAAAAAAGTGCCCGGTTATAAGACCGTATAATAAATTCTTTGAAACGGGTGGGGGGTAACCTCTAGAGAATTACTGCCCACTCAATCCATCTCTGCATTTGCCACAGGGCTGTACCTGGTGGAGCGGGGAAAAACCCAGTGGGATAAATCCTGATTAGGGAAAGCCGCTCCGGAGGTGGCCGATGTACTGGAATATTCAATTTTCTCGTGTTTACGTCACATTGCGCAGGCGTAAACACCGAAATCATAAATCCCGCAGCTCCGGCTCACATTGTGGGGACGTGAAAATGCGCCTGACCCGATCGCACGAGGTTGCATGTATATATAGGCAGCGGTCGTCCATTCGAGCACTGACCTCGGCCCAGCGCTGCTTAACTTTTGACGATCGGCCGAGGCGAATATTTTTAAAAGTAAACATTTATTTTCAAAGTCAAGCCGATGCAACGTTTTACGTCTTTATTGCGATAACTGCTATTCAGATATATATGGTAACAAAACAAAATTCCAAAAAAAATCACTTTAAAAATAGGTAGTTTTTAAGCAAAGCCTACAATAACTACTCCAGAGCCCATCATCATAGAAATTCCGCTGAAATCCTTTTCGAAGCAAATCGAAAGAGAGCGGCAAAAAAACGCGTAAACAAAAAAAGGAAGCGGAAGGTAAAAAAAAGAAAAGTCTCCAGAGGCAAAGAGAATCGAAGCGAATCCGCGCGAGAGGAGAACCCGGCCCGGAGTTCGTCCCGTTCCTGCCGGAGCTCACAATCGAAAACGCGCGGATTCGAAAGAATCTCTCTCGCGCCGCGGAGCGTCTCGCGGCCCCTCGAAACTTTCCTCTTCCCTTCCCCGAGAGGTCCGCGACCTGGTTTGCAAGCGGCGGACAATGCGCGGCGCGGCTCGCCCCCTCCTCTGTTTTTAAGCTGATACCATTGAAAATTTATCGGGCATCTCGCTCTTGCCTTTCGGCTGTTCTGCAGCAGAATTTCGAGCCGGGAATCGATGCACTTGCTTTTTTGAATTTGGGGCGGATACGCGTCTAGCTCTTAGAAGACTTGCTCAGTTTAGACCGGAGGTTACAGGACTGCAAGAGATGTTTTCGGAGATTGGCTTGGTGTTTGTAAATTGAAATTTTTACATACATAGTAGTTCTTTTTTTTTTTAAATATGGACAGGATTAACATCAATTCTGACGTTAAAGTCGTATCTCAGAAAAAAGTGAATACAGTATTCTCTTTGGCGGTATAATCGGTCCATTACCTCGCAAAACCTAAGAAGCACTAAACCCAATACCCGCTCTACCCCGGCTTGCCCCTTTAACAATTCAGCATCGACTAAAGCGAGCTTCCTCCCCATACGGATACACTCTACGTCCGCCGTAGACATTCTCTAGCGCCACCATCTCCGTCAATAAACTTTATTTATCCACGAGCGTCCCGCATACACACGTCTAGGGGCGCAGATAATAAAGACAATGGGAGCCGCGGGGCCGGGCATAGAGCGTCGTCGGCATCGATCGCCCGGGCAAAGCGACGACAATTAACCGAGCGCCGGCGCCTCTCTTTCCCGCCGCGGGGGCTGATTAATTCGTTTTAACTGCGACCGAGATACAATGAAAGCCGCGATTGCTCGTCTGATTAACGGCGATTTTTGTAGACTCGGGGCTCGGATTCCAAACGAGGAAGTATACGGGGGTGGTGATGATTGTTTTGTTCGGAGGTACGTTGTGGTAATCTCGTTAATGAGTGATGAGTATAATTGGGTGTGGAAAGTGTTGAAAAGTGCGTTTTTAAACTTTTGCGTTGTACGTACACGGAGAAAGATTTGCAGTCAAAATTACAATGTCCCGTCGTTTAGTAGTTTTTGTAGATTTAACAGTCTGATTTTCACTAAAGACACTGTAATTTTTAGCACATTCTCAACGTAAAACAAAGCGTATAAACTTTGCAATCTCTTTCAAGGCCGCGCTAAACAATCCGAAAATTCATTTATAAACTAATTCGGCACTGCGAGAAAGTGCGGAATCGCGTTTCCGGGGCGGTGGGCATCTCGAAACAATCCGGCTTTCCCGGACGAGTTGTCGAGGATTTCCCCCGATGATTCGCTACTTGGCGCTTTGGATTTTCGGCCCAAAGCGGATTCACCCTCATAACCCCGCGCGAATTGCCCTTTTTTACACGCGGATAAGCGGGGAAGGGGAAAAAAAATTGAAGAACAGAACGGGAACGACGAGAGGGAAGGATTTTCATTTACTGCCTTGCGAGAGATTCGATTTTTATACCTCGGACCGTAACGACTTAATGCCCCGGGAGGAAGGAAGGAATTTCAAGCGAAATATATTGAAGATTTCCAGCGCTTAAAATAAAAAGAAATTCCTTTAATTTTTCGAGAAACAAATTTTCGAATAGTTCAGTTCAATTTTAAGGCTAAACAATTAAAATCATTAATACGCGCCTTCTCTTATCTTCAAAATTAAAAAGCTCTCCTCGAAAAATCGTTACGTTCCGCAAAAAGTATAAAAAATGTGCGCGTAACCGAAAAACAAAAGATACATTTCTCGCATTTCTTTCCCCTGCGAAGGAAGTCGTTTCGGTCGACCCAAAAAGCGCATCCCCATTATTTAAAATACAGCAATAATCCAGCAACACCAATCCGCCGCGGGAGGCCCTCGAAAATTTTCCATCCGTTATTCCGCACGCAGTCCAGCCCAACTTTTCCACTCCGTCACTCGAGCCCCCCGCCGATAACGACGCGCGAAACTGTAACCTCAATCAGCGGCCGCGGGAAAAGGAGAAAAAAGCCGCGCCCGAAAAAGCTCATCCTCCACGTTTGCCAACGCGCAGGGGGTACGTATATACGTATATACGCAGGCGCACGTTCCCGGCGAGTCGTTCATTAGGAGGTCGCGGCCAACGGGTGACAACGGCCCGTTAAGCCTCCGGCCGCCGCAGCGCCGTTAGCTATAATACGGGGCGAGGGGTTGCGCAACCGCTAAAGCGCCGCGAGTCGTTATATCCCGAAGATCGCGCGCGGGGGTTATTATTATTATATACTTTAATTTCCAGCGCGAGCTTAACGATGGCTCGGCGTGAAAAATGTCGTGGCCCGCTGCTGCTGCGAGAGCGGGTGAATCGCATCGTATTCCTCGGGCTCGAGATCTTTTTAACGGGCGACGGCTGCGTTGTCTTTTTTAGGACTGACAGAGTGGCGAGGCGAGGCTCAACGCGGACCGTTTTCGGAATCCGCGCCCTTTCGCCGTTTTAACCTTCTGCGAAATGAATAAGCGTGTAGTTGAGATACTTGTAAAGGGGACGCTAATTTATTGTTATAAAGTGTAGTACATTTCACAAAATTTTTACAAGTAAAAATTAGCGATTTTTTTCTCGCTAATTAAAAAAAGAGACAACGGCAATAATGACTTCTTTCGATCCTCGCGGGGCAAAAAACTTCGTGTTCAAAAGCCATTGCTACTTCGTAAAACGAAAAAAAAAACTAAAATTTACACTCCCGCGTGCAGTGCGCTCATAATAATTTCGTCCGAGCAACATCTCGCGACGGCCGAGCACCAACCTCGCTAAAAGTTACGAAAAACGAGGCTCGCCCAGAAATGGTTTACCGAAAAAATAAAATTCATTAGGCTCGCGTAACAAGAAGGCATGTTTACGCCGTAAAACAGAGAGCCGTCCGTCCGCGCGGCAGTCGGTTCTCGAGAGCATCAAAGCCCCCCCAGTCGAGGTCCGAATGAGACTTTCGCCCGATTTTCCCCGGGCTTCCGGCTTTTTCACGGCGAGCTTCAATCCGCCCGAAATTCCTTTTTTTCTCTCTCCGCATTCAAAAAAATTACGGCAGGCTTAAAAGCTTTTTACCGGCCGCCGGAGAAAAACTCCCGGCAGTTTTTATAGGCGTTCGTCCTGTGCTGTAGTTTACTCTCCCCTTTTTTTTCCTTGTTCTCTCTCTCTCTCTCTCTCTCTCTCTCTCTCTCTCTCTCTCTCTCTCTCTCTCTCTCTCCTGCGTTCGTTTTTCTTTTTTCCTTTTGGACGGCCTGCTTTCCTGTTACGCGCGTTGTTACGATTCTTTTAATGAGAAGTTTTAATAGATTTTGTAGACTGAAGTCGTATTGAGGGGGGTATTTTTTTTTCTCTCTACGCTTTTTCGCTCTGCTCAAGGAAGCGAGTTTATTAGCGGTGATGAACGAGGCATGTGAAAGTGAGCTGCTCCACCAATTGAAGCTTTTATTCGGTGGTACGATTGAGCTGATGTGTTTTTTAATTAATCTGAAGGATAAAGGGTTCAGGAGGGTTTGAAATCTGGTGGGATTCAGCTTCGATGGGCTTTTTTTATTGAATTATTATTCATTGTTTGAATGAAAAATGACTGGGAAAATTTGAATGCGTTAAAACACAGCGAGACGAATTTCGAAGCAGTACTTCGAACGTTGGCTGTTCTAATTTTACTGTACGAGGAGAAATTAGAAAGTAAAAATACTTCTTAAAACAAAGCGAGGCTGAACTTTATTTTAAAAATTATTTTAAGTCAACGTATTTAGAACTTGAAATAATCTACTCTTTATTTTTCTGAAAATATACTTTAGTAGTTCAGAGTTAAAAACTAAAAATTAAATTACATTTCCTGCATTTTCAGAGCCGGAATGCTTTTGTTTTTTAATTGCATGATAATGACAGGAACTGTGTAAAAAAGAAAAATTTGTACATTTTCTTCTATTAGTTAAATCTATTTGGGTGAAAAAGGGTTTTAGAACATAAAATTATATTTTCTTAATGAACGACGTTAGTTTTTTATTCAATGAACATAAATTTACACTTGATGCGTTTCTCAAATTTCCCCTTTATAAAAACTATTAATTTGATTACATAATTCAATACACCATATCAATAAATGTAACTCTAAAAAATAATAAGCAAACGAAACTCCTGTCATAATGACACGTCACATTTTCAATTTATAAAATAATCCTTCTTAACCTTTAATATAATATTGAATATGATAACAGGCACTCTTAATAAAATCAAGCCCTCCCCCGACTTTTCGAAAAGCCCTCGTGCGCCAAGTGCGCAGACACAGTCTTACCAGTCGAGAAAGTTCCAGAGGCAGGTGAACATGTTGCCCGGGCTGTTGGCGGCGGCGCCGTCGGCGAGCGAGCACATCAACGCTGCTTGTTCGCGCACACACAGAGTTCACGGCCGGCTCAGACGGGCGAAAATCGCGACGACGGCGACGGGACGATCGATTCGAGGACGCCTCCGAGGGCTAAAAACGCCGGCCATTGATCCCGGGGAGAATTTCCTGCGGGAAGGAAGCCGCTGCCACTGCTGCTGCTGCTGCTGCTGCTGCTTCGCCGAGGAAGGACTGTGCGGAGCCGGCGAAAGTATATATCGGCCGATCGAGCGATCCTTCGCGCTGAATAATCGATTCGCCGGGCTAATTGTCGAGTCTAATTGCGCGGGAGAGTGGTAAACGATTCATCGGCCGAGCTCGTCGGGATTCTCTGTGTGAATTGCAATCAGTCGAGTTAGAAGATTATTGCTTTGTACTTAGCGCAGTGCGCTAATTCCTCGTGAAATCTTTTTCTCCGCGAATGCATTCGATTTCGAAACGGCGACGAAAGACGAGACGCGATCGGCCCGCGGGACACGATACTTTGGATCTCGGACGGATTTCGAGATTAATGAGCACCCAACGGTTTTCGTGCTCTGAATTGTGGGCTTTTATTGTTTTTTTTTTTTTTTGCCCCGCCGCTGGTCGGAGAAGCGATGTTTGGAAAATAAAACGCGGGTTTTGCATGTTTTATAGTCAACGGTTACGATGTTACACGCTGAACTTTAATGTTTGTCGTTTTTTTTTTGTCTTTTTTTTATAAAACTTTGATGTGTGCACCTCTCGAGTTTGAACAAATTTTTGGATAAATTGGCTGTTAAATTGAAGTGAATTTAAAAAAATTGTTTGTTTAATTTATCTATTTAAACTATACGGCGAGAATTATCGAACTGAATTATATCGCTACATGCGCCAATATCAGAGCATATTTCTATTTATTTATGTTTTATTGTAAATGAAAAGATTTAATCTACTTTACAAATTAACGAAAATCAGTAAATTGCCATGTCAATGTCGCGTCGAAGAAATCCCGTTGTTCACAAAGCAGAACCAACGTCTCTATAAGCTGCCATCCGCAGCTATCCCGAAAAAAGCTTCCATATCCAGCTCCGAAATCAGTCGGATTCACGCCGAGCCGTCGCGGACTGCGACCCCCTCGCAAATAACCATTCTGCGGCGTTCGATCAATCTGCAAGAGGGGGGCTGCGGAAGGACTCGCACTCGATTAGCATTTATTTTGCAGACGCGCTCGAAGGGCCGTCCGGCGCAGGCAGCAATATTTTGTGCGCCTTTCCAAGCCGGAATTTAATTACCGGCGAACGACGGGGGCGGCGTTTGATCGGTCCTTCGGAGCTCCGTCGGCGACGTCGGACCTTCGCTTTTCCCGAGAATTTCGCTCGGAATCAATTAAGTGATATGATATACGTGATCTCTTTTGGTAAACGGAAAGTTTCGGTTCTCGATTCGATCGAGACGGAAGGGTTTGACTTTTTTTGATGCCGAGGGAAGTCTCGAATGCGAATTTAAATTAGTTTAGATTTATGCGGATTCGCGGCGCGCCGAGGGAGTCGAATGTGCTTTGGAATTTCGGAGTTTTTCAAGCGTCTGATTTTGAAGCCTCCTTTTAAAAGATTGATTTGACGCTTTATTGTACCGTGAAATTTGTTATAAAACTTAGTACCGTTCTAACGCGACAGATTCAATGCAAATTAAACCGTAAAAAAAACGCACCCGAGATAAGGTTCGTAATCCCTAAACTCCTCCACGCCCCAAACAAAAGGCACAGAAAACCCGTATACCGCGGCGGTCGTCCGCTAATGAAACGGAACGGCCGTTCCGCATTTTCGCGCTCGCGGATTCACTTAGCCGGTTATTTCCCGGGAGAGACGCGGCGCAATAACCTTCTTTTTTTATTCCGCGCGGCGCCGCGCCGGCCGATGATTTGCGGGCTCGCCGCACGCGCCGAGCTTATTTTTATATATCGAGACGCCGATCGATCGCTTTGTCTTGGTGCTCGGAGATGAAGCGGTTACGCGTTGGACGCCGGGTTGGACGAAAGCGAGGGCTCGATTTTGGGTTTAATTGTCGTAAGCCATTTTTTTTTTTTTTTTGTTTCTGGACGTTTCTGCGGGTGCTAGCTTGAAAGTAACAATTGCGATGAAATGTTGGTGTGGTTAAAAAAAAAAAAAATCGCGCGTATACTTTTATCGTAAATAATAAATTTACGACGTTTGTTGCAAGATATATATTGAATTTAATTATTGGTAAAATGAAATTTTATTAGTCTACACATTTTTAAGATCACGATAAAATACTTTTTAGTTTCGATTTTATTTTTTAATGTTAATATTCAATATAATAGTTTTAACAACTATATTTTTCGCTTTGTAAATTTTTATCATTATTAAATGATCATTTAAAAGAATATTAATCGCTTACTGAAATTAAAAGTTACCCAAAAGTACAAAAGAAAATGTATTTTGTTAATTTATATAAGTTATATTTCAAACTCGCATTGCTTATTAATTCATTCTTCAAAATAGCTCGTCGAAACGCACGGCCGATTACATAAAATTGCGGAATTATCATACCGGCGAGAACCTCCTCGTTGTGCAACATCATCATTACATCCGCTTACCCAACAAACAATCAATCACGACACCCGGCCATCGCCGTCGCCCAACAAAAAAAAAAATCCCAGCTCCACGCGAAAAAGCCCTCCCGTATACCCAGCCCTTCCTCCGAAGATCAGCCACCTCGCAGCCTTGGCAATCGGAATATCCTCAGCTCGCCGGGCCGGGCAATCGATAAACAAAGGAGCCGCGGCGGCCGTCGGCGTCCTCCTCGCTCTCCCTCTCTCTCTCTCTCTCTCTCTCCACACTCACTCTCCACACACGTGGACACACCTCGGCGGCGGCGGCGAGGCTCGCGGTGCCGCAAGACGCCGCTTTTTCCCGGCTCCCTGACCGAGACGGGGATTCTCGCGCGCGCGAGTCGGGGAGCGACGCGGAGGCTGCCGCGGCGGGGGCTCGACTGCTCGCGGCCGCGCCACCCACTCGCCGCCCCGCGCTGCTGCTGGCGGCGCCCCCCAGAGCCGCCGGTCGAGACCAGTTGGAACGTATAGTACGCTCGGCGTACGGAGTCGTACGTGGCCGTCGCGAAAGCGCCGTCGAGTCGTATATACGGGAGGGGCGGGAGGGGAGGTCGAATTTTTTTTTTTTTGCCGGTGGGAAATGAGTTGGAGGTGTGCTTGGATGGACCGGGTGTCTGTCAATTTTTTTTTTTTTTCCAATGAAAGTCATCTTAACTCGTTCGGAGACGGTATTCCAAATTGTGCGTAACAATGTAAAAACGTAAAATTCTAAATACTTTTGTTAACAAGAATACGGATCCCTTTAATAAGCCAACTTCGGTTATTTTTCGTTCTCCTCGAAACGGGGGAAAAATTCGCAAATTCACCAAAGGCAAAAAACTCGAGCGAACTCGATTCCGTGAAAAGGCCGCGTCAGCTTTCTTAACTTTTAAAATAACCCCGCCGTTTTCCCTCGGTTTAAAAGGCGACCTCCTAATCAAAAAGCTCCGCTTTCCAGGTCGATACCTCACGGGCTTCTCTCGCCGGTAACTTAATAAAGCCGCGCATATTTCGAGCGCGGCTAATAACCGGAGGAGAACGCGGATAGTTTTTCGCGCGCGGCGGGGGGAGGGAGGGTGATTTCGGTGCGCTTTTTCGCGCCGGCGTCGCTTTCAATTTTTTTTACCTGCCGCGGAAAAGCGAGATGGCCGCTATTTTTCTGCGCGTATTGCGCACTTTTTTGTGTTTCGAACGGAAGTGAGGAGGGCAGGGGAAGAATGGAAAGACGTAATTTGGGAATTGGAGACGAAGACTTTGATTGCTGGAAGTCGGAAATGGGACGGATTCTTTCGGGCGATGTGACTTCTTCGGAAAATTGGAAACGAGTTAAAGCGAGTTTTTTGTCGTTTGATAAAAGAATTCCTTAATAAGATTGTATTGACATACATATTTCGATGAAAGCTCTCTTCCTTAAATTGAGTTATTAAAATTGTACTAAAGATTAATAAAGTTACAAAAAAAAGAAAAATATTTTGAATTTACATAATGCGCACTAACCTTAAACTATCAAAAACTACGCACCTTCAATACCCTACGGCCAACGTTCGCCCGTAGAATTTTCCAAGAAACTCAATCCACGTCGAAATTATTAATCCCCGCCTCGCGCTAATCAGCTTGCCTCTCCCCTCGCTTCCGTCGGCGCCGGCTGGCTTACGGCCCGTTGGGGAAACTCGCGGGACGGGGGATATAAAAAGAGAGAGGGGCTCGTCCGGAAGAGACGTACGAGCGGCGTGTCGCGCGATCGTTAGGCCGCGCTGATTTTTCCGACGCGATTTTTCGGTGGACTTGGCGGTCGCCGCGGAGGAGAGGGTTGGGTCAATCGAGGGAATTGGGGAAAAATGGCCAGCGGGAGGATGCTGTCGCAATTTTGGAACGATATTGGAAAAGTAATGATTTGTTGTAGGTATAGCCACAACGTAATAATGCAGTCAGTTTTACGTAATAGTTTCGCTGGGTAAAAATTCAGCTTGCTTTCTGACATCGGCAAGAAATTTAGTTTAGCGTAACGGATTTGAAACGCAATGTGTTTTGGGTTGCGTGAAAGAATTAATTTATCAATAAAGGAGAGTTATTAACAACTACAGCAGATTCAGTTTTGTTTTAAATCTTTTTTTTTTAATACTTAATTCAAATACGCTTAATTAACAGCTCGAATTAAAATGATATGCAACAGGTGTACATATAATTAACGCAAATATACATTAGCACCCAGCACTCTATTGTGCAATTACGTGAAGATGTAAGTGCACATGTGCAATAATGTTCAAGTGCTCCCACGTGCACGCGCAGTAGTGTTACTGCAGTGCGTACACGATGCTTAGTAGTGTTAGTTAAAACAATTTCGTTAGTTGACACGTAAACTTGCACATGAATGATAGTTAACTCGTAGGTAGTATTGCTAGCTGGCATGTGTGTGTATTAGCAGTAAAAACACTTAACACGTATACATTCGCAAAGCGATATCTGTACACGAGACGAAACAATAAAGTGCAAAGTATGTACCCGCGTTAGTACTTTTGTATACACGTTCACGTCACGTACGCTATAATGATTGCCTACTTACGCAAATGCGTGATATCGCGCACGTTTGCATTTAAAGTATATTGTACGCGCACTCGCATTTATTATTAAATTCTGAATAGTGTCGAGAAAAAAAGTTTAATAGAAAGGGTTTATTGACTTGATAAATTTGTTCCGCAATTTCTTTTCCGCGCCGACGAGTGCAATATAAAAAATTGATTTTATGATTACGACGAGGGTTTGATGGGACGGAGGGGACATTTCTTCATTCGGATGTAATGCGATTGAAGCGTAGGGGAGAGCGAAGAACAAAGAGAGCTGTGCAATCATCGGGCGAAAGTAATGTCTGCAGCTATTTTTATAAAACCTTACACAATACGTTCTTTTAAATTTCATTTTAAAATCGTAAATATTTCGAAAATAATGGTGAAAAATACTTTTTAAATAACTTTATCTACCTTTTATGATTTTTATTTTTAAACTGTAAATCACTACATCTCTTAGCTAAAATTATTTAATTTACGAATAACAACTTTTTTACTTGAATGATAAATCTTTCAAATAACTAAACAATCATTCATAAAAAAAGCAACTTTCAGTTTTTAAAACCTCGTATCACATCTCTCTCAGATCCAAAGGCAGCATTAACACCCTGTTGAATCCCAGAAAACGACGAGGCTCCCTCCGCCACATAAAAAGAAAAAAAATCTCCCCCCCCCCTCCGCGTCCAGATATTTTAAGAGCTCCCGAGTATCTCCCAGCTAAGCCGGAACTCGAACTTTATAACGACGAGAAATCAGGAAAAACGGCACCGTCCGAAAGAGGTCACACGCAGCTTCTCTCGACTCGGAACTTAAGAAGCTTTTACATTTGGTGTGCTTCCAACTTTCTGTATTTTCCTCCGCTGTTGCTCGGCTCGATTTATTGTCGCGCGTGCCTTTGTTCCCCCGAGCCGAGGCGCATAATTTAATAAAAAAAATGCAGCCGAGCCCTCAAAACGAGAGTCGTCGTTTGCCCCGGCTGCGAGGCGCGCGCTTATCGAGTCTCGTTTCAGACGATGAACTTGCATTATCTTATTACGGGACGCTTTTCGAGAATCGATATGGAGACGTTTCGGGCTTTAAAAGCGAGCACAGGGTAGGAAAGGTGTGTATCTTCTTTGCGCGGTATGGTTGTAATAACAGTAACCGTTGCGGGAGGGAACGGCAATCTATTGTTTCTTTTCGGGGGAGAAAAGTTTTGTTGCAGTTGCAAAATGAGGATAGCGGCGGACTTCTTTCTGAATTATTTTATTTCAGAGTGTAAGCATAATTTGGGAATGAGGATATTTTAGAGTTGGTAGAAAATTTCAGGTGAGAATATCTAAATTCGAATATATCTCCTGGAAAAATTGTTTTCTTATTTTTTTTTATTTAATATTTTAAAAGAATACGAAAACTCGACCCAAATAAAAACGTAGGTACGCAGAGGTCACGACGCGTCTGAAAGAATAAATAAATACGCTTTTTCGCGCTAACCTTACGAGCGTAAAAATGAAAAAAAGTTATTTTCCCTTCATTAATTTAAATTTAAACTCCTCCGCGCCTCTTGAATCGAATAACTTTTAAAAAAACATAAAATTAAGCCAACTTGTTCGCTCGAAAGGAGCGCGCGCGCGAGCGAGGAAGAGAAAAAAAGGGGGCGGTGAAAAATTCCACCTTGGTAGTTATTAAAAAATCATGCGAGAAAAGTGTACGCTGGATGAAGCTCGCGCGTAAATACAGTCTTTTATCTACAGGCTTAACGTGCGGGTCAGGACGCGTCTTATGACGAAATGAAAAAAGTTTACTCTCCTCGCGGAGACGTATAGTGCGCCGTAACTTAAAAGATTTCATGTTTCATTCAGCGAGAGAGCGGCAAAGGGAGGCCGAACTTGTTACGCGCCGCTCTGCTGCCTGATAAAAAATTGAGTCACACTCGAATTATTCGCCTCGGGCGCGTATATTATGCAGCCTCTAATGGCCCGCGATAGAGGCGAAAACTTGCGTTTACTCATGTTGAGGTAATTAGAAATTAAGTAAAAAACTCTACATCTGGTAACCATAAAGTTTTAGGCACGTTTTCAAAATAA
>JAWWML010011185.1:0-29209 GCA_035047165.1 Ormyrus rosae | reverse complement strand
CTAGCTACCGAAACGTTGTACGTGGAATTAAAATTCTCGGTGTACTCATTCACATCATCTCCCAACCTATGATAATAATTCGTATTTATTTTACCGCGTCATATGATCGAAAGTTATTTTCGATTCGTCGTCGTGTATGTATTTAAAATTAAATATTATTTATTATTTCGAGACAACGAACTTTTTTACAATTCTTTAAAAACTCTAGAAGTTGTTAAATTTTATAAAGTGAAGGAATTCATATAAATCAGCAGTAAGAAGCGATTAAATCCAAAATTACTGTTGTAATGCTCAAAGTTGTTTTTTTCCAGTACTTGCACTGATAAATCGCCCGGCGATTTTGTCAATAATTTATTGAATTAGCCAATCAAGGCGTGAGTGTAATACAGACGCGTAGTTAATTAATGTTTCATTGTATTGGAAATGATCATGAATTATTTAAAAGTGCAACGAGGTAATGTTTACCGATACATTACCAATGAACATACATTAACTTCATAATGAAGCTCAGAAAATGCTATGTGTTCCTTACAGCGGTTGCTCTCATTTCCCTGTACTGCATTTTGACGAGAATTAATTTTAAAATCGATCGCAGCTTGTTTTCGTTCAGTTCATGTAACTTTTTTAATGAAAATGTTGTTTGCAGAAATTTGAAGCATAATGAAAAGTTAAACAATTTCATGGTTCAAGTTTTGCCGGCTGATGGAGCAAGCTTTTTATTTATATATAATATTAGCATTTGAAAGCACTTCGAAGTTTCTAAAAATAAAAATGATGTATCAATAATCGATTGAAAGTGTTGTACCTACCTACTTCATAAAAATGTAATGAAACCTTAAGTGCGACACAAAAGCGCACATTTTTCGTGACAAAGTACATGTAATAAAGCGATCGCTACTTCGAGTTCAGTTATTTTCCATAAAATCTTTTAGACTTACTACCGTACAATAAATTCTCATGAACGATCTCATTCAACTTCAACAGAATTCTCCTCTCGCTTTTTCTGCTTTTCTTATTTCCTATATTCTGCTGCGGCACTTTTCCTTTTATTATGAAAATTTAATATCAAAATATCGCATTCGTCTTAAATTAAATTTCGATCTTTTCTACTTATTATAATTACATTCCAAGAAAAAGAACTGGTTTTTAAAAGTTTAAGATTATACAGTCTTGTCTGCTCAAAAATACTAATAAACTTTAATTTTTTATCCGGATGATTGAATATTATTTTATTATATTGCTTACTTTTTGAAAAAAAAACCGGTATTTTCTTAATAGCCAAATATTTGAGTTAAATTTATAACAATTATAAATAAACAGTGAACCGCGGTACATGAGGATTGGATTTTATTGACTCGGTTCTACTTCATACTTTATTGAACGTCACATCTATTAGCTCTTTCGAGAAAAATCTTTAAATATTTAATGTCTTGAAAGGATCTATCAAAATAACTTACTTTTAATCTTAAAAATATATTAACCTAGATTAAAACTTTCAACATCATTAACAAAAGTCTTTCGAAATTCCTAATAATTACTAATGATAATATTAGCATTTTAACGCTTACTTCGTTTTATATAGACATAGTTGATTTTAAAATTTCATTTGAAAAGTCGCAGATTGTCCGCATTTCCTCGCGATTCTTTACTGTTTTAGTCACTGTTGATCGCGTGAATAAAACCAGCTCACGTTCCAGCCCTTCATCGTCGTCACGTTGAATAGTCAGATTGGCTGTTCGGCTTTCTTTCAAAGCGAAATGTCAATGCATTTTACGCTACGACACCCGAAGAAAGCTGGCTAGTTCTCAAATTGCAATCAAAGATTCTACTAAAAAACGTTTTAACTTTTTTTATTGAATTTCAATATCTCAAAATATTTCAGGTATAAAATAAATTTTACTCCAACATCATTCTAAACAGCAGCGATATCGAAAACAATCTAGTTTACTTAAGGGGTTAGATACACTTGGAAGAGGAAAAAAAATGCTTTCTTTGAGAATTTTTTGTGGCGAACGGTTTTATTATTTAATAACAAACTATTTTTAGTTAAAATAATTATCATTTTAAGAAGTTTTAACAATTTTTTAAAGCAAAAATAGCCACAAATGACGCGACTGTAGCCGATCTCTCAGAGGTGCAAAAAAAAGGTGTTTTGCGGTGTGCAGCAGAACTCAAGATTGGATTGTCTCAAACAAAAAATCCGGTGAAGTTAGGCATGAAGTAGTCCTCATTACGCGCTAGAAAGTAGCGTAAAAAATCGAGCATTTCAAACGTTCGATAAAATGGTTTATCCGAGCGGGGAAAAAAGCGTTGTAAACAAGTGGTTAAAATTTGGTCGCGATTGTCTGAGCCGTTCTCGAGATATCGTGCACATCGACTTAGAAAATGTCGTTTCGAAAAAAAGCTTTGAGTACGATTTATACCGATTTAAATTTTTTGTTCAACTTATATTGAGTCGTCCATTCCAGGACCATAACGGCTACCTTCTTCATCAACGGAAGCCTCGCGGAAAGAAAGCAATCTGCGTGAAAAGAAATTCTAAGTGTACCTAACCATTGCAAATTAAAGTACCTAATCATCTCTTAAAGTATATCCATTTAAAAATATATATATGTACTGAACTAATTAATAATAACGAACCCTAAATAAAGGTATCAAAAGAACCTCCTCGCGTACAGACCTCATCTACTTTTTCATGAGCGAACCTCGTAATCGCAAAAAAGGTTGATTACATCACGCGCTTTACATCAATTTTCCTCCGCGGCGAAGTGACGGCGCGCCGATATTCCCAATTTTCGATCTTCTCCGAAAGCATGCCCCGCCTCTGGAATTAAATCATGGGGAGCGGCACGCGGGCATCGGCCGTGGAAAATCTCCGGGCAGAGTGAAAAGGAGATGACGATCGGGATGAGCTCGACATGCCCTTGTCGAAGCGCGTCAAAGAAGAGGCCAGAGAGCTGTGTGCACCGAGCGCAGGGGTGCAGATTTAATGCCACCGTAAAACAAGCCTATAAAATCCAGACGAGTAAATCACTCGGTACGGCTCTCTTCTTTCTTTCCTGCTCGAGAGAGAGAGAGAGAGAGAGAGAAAGGAGAGTGACCACGATGAAACGATCGCTAGCGAATATCCGCTCCAGCTTCTTAGACATGTTGCTATATAGAGGTTTTCTCATTCTGCTGAAGTTTCGCAATCACGCCAGAAGTTCATATTATTATATATTATAATTTCAAGAAGATTTTGAAAAGTCTTCTGAATAATTGATTTGTCTAGAAATTGAATTCTAATGATGAATAGTGGTTATAAGAACTTGCAAAAAATGAAGTATATTTACTGTAAATCTTTCATTACAATTATTATAATAACAAAGATAATAAGATGAAGTTATGTAGAGAATTAAATTTTAGAGTGTTACTTGCTAACACAATAGCGTACGTCTAAGCAGATTAAATTGTTAAGCAGAATTGAGTTCTAACGAAACGAGCAAAGACAAGAAAATGGGATTATTAAACAATCTACATTTGAAAAATATAAACTTTTTTTTAGTGAAGCAGTTCATAAATAAATTTAGAAATTTGTCAATTGATTAAAGATTTATATTCTACTTTTGGACAACATTAAGTCGCTAAATTATTAGGATATTTAGTACAGTGTACTACTAATAACTTACTAACTTACTAATAACTTGCAGAATATAACAACTTATTGAGTGGATAATTACCTTCCGTTTATCAAATAATCTAATTTCAAACGATAAATTTATCGTGCACCAAACTGCTCATCAGATAGCCGCCTAGTTGGTATGTATTGTCTTGAATGGAATAATTTTATATGATTCCTGAATTATTACAACACATATTTCGAACAAAAAACTAAGTAATTAATTAATAAGTAAACAAATGAGAGATAAAGAAACATTAAATTTGCTATAGTAAAGTACGCAAAAAATGTATTAATTTTTCATTTTTTTCAAAATCATTGAATTTTTATGCATTTAATAAAAATTTATAAAATGGAACCACCAAAAAATACTGGATCATAAAAAAATTTATAATCTGGAAACAATATAATTTTATTTTTTTATCAATTTCATTATTCAGCTTTGCATATTTACATTTCATTAAATTCATTCTTAGTATTTCGTTCAATACCTTTTACTCAAAAATTCATAGCAGGCATTTCCACTTGATTGAATTATTACAGCGTTCCCTCGTAATAATTATAAAACTCCAAAAGAAATTCGCATGAAAAATCATCCTTCGACAAGAGTTCTAAACAACTGGCATTTTTTCTGCCTACTCATTTTAATATCTTAATCATCAGAAAAATTCAGAAAATCATTTTATGAAAATCAGCTTCAACACCATTCTCCCAGCAGTAAATAAACCCGCAGAACTCGGCGCACAAATCGCGGCAAAACGCCATTGCCCCAAGCGGCGGTAAGCCGAAAGAAGAGAAACTGCACGGGCTCGAAAATGTTTCTACAATCAGCAGGCAACACCACTTCTATGCAGGAGGCAGCGAGCGTGACGTCGGGGCGATCGACCGTAACCTAACTCCGCGACCCTTTGATTGAACTTGTATATACGTATATATACATTATGTACGTTTTCCTGGTCAAAGAGTAGGTATATGGGTAGATCGGTCAATCGACCTCCGGCACAAAGTGCAAACAGCGAAAATTGCCCGGCCCTTCCGTCCGTCTCCTTTCTGCTCTCTCGACTTTCGGCAAACACGTTATTGTCGTTAATGACGCGAGAGAGGCCCGAGACGAAGTTTTGTGAATTCAAGGGTGGGGTGAATATTGATTCTGAACGAAATTGTATTTTATTTTAAGAATTAATTATGGATAACTGTTGAATTATTTCCGGTGTTTAATACACTGCGCTAAATGTAAGCTATAAATAGAATGATTGCTGTGATTAAGTTGCCTAGTTAAATCGAGTGCTCTAAAACGAATTAAGATCATTAGGACATTCAATATACTTAATTATTAATAATTCAAATCAACATTTACAGCCGCGGATATTAAATTCACTTAATAAATTATCGATGTAATTTTACCGCTCGTCCGCCTGCCATGAAACAGCACGATTAATTAACTGTAATGCTCGGTATTTAAACCGCATTACCTTTTCAAATCGCCGAATCGTCGGAAAAAATTGCCGTACTGAGAAATACAGAAAATTGAATCTGCGCGATGGATAAAAATTCGAAGCACCCCGGCGTATATTCGTCGAGGACCTAATTCGAAATATTTGTGCTCGAAAAGCGATTTTCACGAAAATCAGCACACCTTTGGTAAACTGCGAGCGGAATAAATTTTCGCGGCAGCTCTCTCTCTCTCTCTCTCTCTCTCTCTCTCTCTCTCTCTGCGGCGGTAAAGGCGCGCGCGCCAAGTAAGTCGCCTCGGAAGAAACTCCCGGGGAGAGCCCGCGGGGCAAAATGGATTCGGCGCTGAATGCGAGAGAGAGAGAGAGAGAGAGAGAGAGAGAGAGAGAGAGAGAGAGAGAGAGAGAGAGAGAGAGAGAGAGAGAGAGAGCTCGCCGAGTTTATATTCGCGGCGCTGAAATCACAAAGTCCGCCGTCGCTCGAAAAAGATCGACGGCACTTCCACGCGCTCGTAATTCACACAGCCACACCGCCGGCATTCGCTTTTTTTGCGCCGCGCGATTTTCCTCTCCGCGAAGTGAGAAAAATAGCTCAATTCTCTGATTCTCGAGCTTTGCTCTGGCTAATTTTTTTTTTTTTTTTTTCTTCTTTACATTTGTCATTGTAAACAAGCGGAATTCAGACTGCCGGACTGATGCCTCTGCTTTTGTTGTGCGCGTAAACGGCTATTGAAGGCATTATTCATGTTGAAGATTTCGTTTTATTGTTCTATAAAGGACTTTTATTCGCTTTTGGAATTTTGACGAGTGACGTATTTGGATGGACTATACCTAAACAAATATAGCCACGAGCAATTTATTTATTGTGTCAATATTAAAGCGAAATTTTAAAACCATGGTATATGTCGTTATCATTAATTTTCCCATCACAATACAACCTGCAAGTCACACGCTTCTTGAGGATGAAAGTAGTGCAATAACGCTTCGTGATATTGTCATTTTATCACCCAATTTAAAGAGGCTTCGCAAAAAAATTATGCTCCTTTCCGAATCACAATAAAAGCGTCAATCTGAACAAAAAATATTTATTTAGATTGTAAAAGCATAAAATATGTTGGAAGATAAGGGTAACAGATTGTCATAAAAAAAGAATTTTGTTTTATGTAAAGGAACAAGCATTTTACGTTCGTATTTTTTAGCTGAAACTCAATACTCAATGTGACCGCTCGTAAAAATGTCGCGGGGGGACAGCCAGAAAAAATCAAATATTTACACATTTGTATTTGAGCTTTAAACATTTTTATTTCGATTTTTTAAACATTTGTTTAAAACGAAATTTATAACGGCGATGTTTTAATTTAAAAAATACGCGGCATAATGTTGCGCGGCATAAAAATACATAAAATTATATATGAAAAAATAAAGTTTTAATCTTTGAAACAAATATATAAAACTTCGTTAAAACAGGAATTAAATTAAAAAAAAAAAATACTTAAAAATTAAATTCAAAGAGCTAAATTGGACAACTTTGTCCCAGCGCATTTTTGTACTTGAAGCGTTTAGTTACATTGCGTTGCTCAAGAAACTCCTTTTTTTTTTTAATTATATCTCTCACAAAAAGTTTCCCTCTCCCGCGCTCGCATACAGGCGGCGCGCTAAAATTTTCATTTACCTTAGTTAACGCTTCGAAAGGAAAGGGAACTTCTTAAGGAGTTAACTCGCTTCTTTTTTTTTGTCGGTATTTACGTTTGAAGGGAAGATTTCGCTGCCGGTCGCTAAACTCGCGGAAAGTCGCGGCGCGCAGGTAGCATCTTTACGAGACTTTTCGCCGTCTTGCCGCGGCGAGCGTTCGTTATACGTGTGCAGGTTCACGCAGACGCGCGGCCGTTGGGCGAAGAAAAAAAGAGCTCGAAAGCGCGGGCATTAGTCGGGGAGGGGGGAGAAAGCAGCCCCGGACAGGAGTGGGTAAAAGAAACTGGAGCTTTTGTTGCGCTAAGCGCGCGCTGGAAGGAAGGGAGTACAAATGAAAATGAGTACGCTCTAGCCGTCTCCGCGCGGCTCAGGCGCTAATTGACTGAATGCATGATGCTTGAATACAGAGCGCGTCGGATATTGCGCTTTTTATTGCGAGCGGGGAGGATCGTACAGAAGTAATTTCTTCTGGATGCTTTTGAACTTTATTGTGTTAATCAGAAGATAAGGAAATGACATTTAGAATCAATGCCGTAATTCTGTTTATTGTTGTGTTAGGGATAGCGCTGATCCAGAATAAATTTTAATCAATCTGATTTAAAAACGCCTTTCGTTTGCTGTAAAATTTTGCTGAATAAAGTGTTGCAGATATCGATTTTCATTCGAAAGTTTCACAAGAATGGTTTGTATGTAGTGAAACCAAACCCAACGTTTTCTTAAATTCATGATTTGGAAAGTACTTTCAATCGGTATAGGTTTCACAGACTGTCTACTACTTTTGTTTCGTCATCAGTTAACTACTTTCGGAAACGATTTCTTTGAATCTTTGTAAAAATGAATTATTACGCAATAATTAAGTAAAAATTGCGATTGTGCACTTTATATAAAATTTTTGCATGCCGGTTAATTCAGCCCTAGTATGAATTGAATAAACAATCTTGATAATGATATAGTTTTCATTTTAGCTTTTTTAAGTCAGACTTTCATGATCTGGTTTCTTATTTTAGATTAACTGTACTGTTTCTCGCTGTTAAAAAGCTTAATTAATCATTCAGTTAGCAATTTAATATTGACTTTCCAAACATCATTTAACGATAAACGTATAATATTCAATAAATTATTACAATTTCATATGTTTATCATAAAATAATGTTTGGAAAGAAAGCATTAAATTGCTAATTGAATTATTAGTTAGGCTTTTTAACAGCGAGAGATACAATTAATCTAAAAATTTAATTCAATAACAAAATCTCGAATTCGTAGAAGGTTAATAAATTTAATAGATTATATTGTAATTTTACATGTTTATCGTTAAATGATGTTTGGAAATTCAAAATTAAATTGATAACTGAATCATTAATTAGGCTTTTTAACAGCGAGAAACAATATAATTAATGTAAAAATTTAATTCTCCAATGAAATCTAGAATTCGAAGAAGTGATAATAAATTTAATAAATTATATTGTAATTTATTAACACTTCCACGAATTCGAGATTTTACCAGAGATAAATTATTCTCATTCCCGAAAATAATGAATTACAATTCAAACTATTTACATGCAGCACCTTTGATCATTATTCTACAATTAAAGCATAGATCAGAATAAATCTACCCTTTATCTCTACAATAAAGTTTCATCATTCAAAACGAAAGCGAGAACTGCCAAGCTCACCTGTCAAAGCGGCCTTGTTTTAGTATACACCCGGCCTTTCACATCATGCCTTCAGATTTTCTGATTCCGTCGCAGCGCGGCTTGCGTGTATATACAAGATTGAGAGAAAGGAACGAATTCTTTATATTTTCCGTCGGTTATATGTCAAGCCAAATTGTGCCTCGGCGCTCCCGCCATAAAAGTGGAACTCTTTCTCCTCCCTCCCGAACTGGTGCGAGGCCCTCCGACGGAAGATATGAAATTTTTCTCACGAAGGTGGCCTCGCTTTTTCTTTGTATATCCTTTGCGCAGGGTGGTACATTTCTCGGTTGACGCTCGCAAGTGCGAGTCAGCAGCTAATTCGAAAGGGCCGTTGTCGCAAGAGTTTGCAGAAGAACGTAGAAATGGGCAAGAAAGATATCTTGTACTCTTAAGGTGAATTCGAGTTAAATCTGGATAATTATATTTTCGTGGAAAATGGAAGAGAACGAAATTATACCGCTTGCAAATATTTGTTCGGTTGTTCATTTAATAAAAGTTTAAAAATGTAAAGTTATTTTTTTATTAAAGTGTATAATAAACTCTTAAAATGTGAATTATACGAAACAAGGTAAAATATAATTATTTTTTTAATTACGTAGAATTATTATGAAAATTTTTCTTCCTTATTAAAAGTTACAACTTAAATTATTTTTTTAGTCCACCTTTTTCAAACTCTAAAATACTTTAAACATTTTTGTTTAAACAAGCTCCCTCGAAAAATCTGCCTTAAATTCCATGCAAATTTTTACGAAGAATATAGAATTCCAGGAAAATTTATACTCTCAGCTCTCTTGTAAATTAACTTTGCCCACACAAAGACTTGAATTGCCTGTATTGAGAACTTCTTGCGCCCATATGTATCTTGGTTATTCCCAAAGATTTACATCCCGCGATGACAGGCTCGAGATACTGTTTGTCTAACGCAATACCAAGATGAACGTCCAACTTATCGATGAGGTACTCCTGAGATTGCAGATTGCCTGTAACGATTCCCTCGCGTGTAATGTAATTGGCCAAACAATCGTATATTGACGTTCGCAAACAATATGAAATACTCGGCTCTCCAATTTCAAGCAATACCGCTTCGAACTGTCCACGTAAATCGAAATTTGGAAACAGAACTTTAATTTTACAAAATATTTGAAACTAAAATAGGTTTTTGAAGGAAAAACATACCTTTATTAACAATCACTCTTCCAACTCTTTTTAAACTTGCCTTTATAAGTTGAAAATTCGACTTTACCGAGCATATTTACCAAGTCTAGCGCGTCGCACTAAAAATATTACTCAACCAATGAACTTCTCAAATAACCAAAGCCTACGTTACTCCCACACAGAAGCTCGATACAAAGAAGTGCCACATTCTTTGCACATCGAAGCGTTTACATGCTCCTCACGCCTGTCCTGTTTATGAATCTGTCGGCGGGAAGTTCGTGCCTCTTTTATATCTCCTCTCGAGCATAAATTCTTGCGCCTTTCCCCGGGAAACGAACTGCCGCCGCTACGTACGTCGGAGACATAACCGTCGGGACCTCCGGCCGACTCGCTCGAAAGCGAAACTCAATTTTCGGTCCCGCTTTTACGCGAGAATGCATGCGGCGGCTTTGGTAAACGAGGTTACTTTCATTTGGTCAATTCGTTTGCGGCTTTTATTATCTTGGTTTTTACAAAGTCTTTAGGGCATCAGGCTTCGGAAGCATAAGTAGCCTAAGGTGATTTACAAGTGCAGTTTTGGCCAAACGATGCAAAGGAACAGGGAACAATGTCAAGCTAAGAAAAAGTGAAAAGAATTTCCGCTTTTTTTTTATTGAAAATTTTTCAATTTAGTGTATGCGAATGGGAATTTCAAGAAGTAGCTTTTAAAGACATTTTAAATTTAAAATATACATAAAACTAAATACTTTCCTAGATATAAGCGTCTTACAAAGTACCTTACCGGACCAATAGTTTCAATTGGAAATACATAACATTTGCTCAAACTCCATCGTTCTGCAAATAAATTCTTCTTATAAATAAACCACGAATCATTCAAATGAAATCGCAAAATTCATGAATTTCTGAAAAGTTCCTAATAACGTTTTACACAAAATTTTAAAAAAAATCTCCAACCAATTATTGCAAAAAGTTTCTCGGATTTAAAGAATCCGAGAGTCCTGCATTCGAGAGGGGAAAATATTTTTCTTCCAAGAAAGTTTATTACCCTCCAAAGTGGAAAGGATTTATACCTGTGGTGAAAAATGATTTTTTTAAAGCGCGAAGTCGTCGCCTCTATAGAAACTGACGATTTCATTTCTTACGCTTCTTTACCCTTCCCGCGTTTGTACTAAAGCGAGAAACGCTTGAGGAATTTACTACCACCCGAGATGCGGACAAAGGGACGCAAACTTGCTGTTTGTTTAGTATATGAAAGACAGGGGAAGTGTTTGAAATGCCAATGGTAGCTTCTTTAAAATACAAATAAATAAAGTAAGAGTCAGCTTGATGTGCTTTAAAATAAAAGATAAAAACAACAGCTAAATATGTATTACAAAGATCTTATTCAAATTTTATTATTTATAAAAATAGTGTAATATTATATTGCTATTATTACTCGGATTTAATATCAAATTAATAAAGGGATGTTCCAAGATCACAACAGAGAACGAAACGATTTCAAATAACGGCGAATCGTATAATTTTATTAAAAAGTTAGGCTGCGGAAAGGAGTTCGTCGCTTAACTATTAGAAATTAAATCGCGGAAACAATCGAGTTAAATAGAGATAAATTCGATCATGGAACCCGTGAAGATTACTTATCTCTATCGGCTGAGCGGTGAAGTGTTGGGCTCAATCCTCTCGGGAATGGTCTCTGTTAACTTTGGTGCTCTCTTCAATGCAGAAGACCCAGCTTGAATGAAAACCTTTGCTCGCAGTTCACCGGGATACTTTTCTGTCGTTTGGTTCTCCTTCCGATGCTGAAGGTCCAATTTATGTGTATAATTTGTTCTCGGTTGGAGTCTTTCCCTTGATGGTTAAATACTGCTAGCAGATGCTGTATGATCCACAGATATTTGATGGTGGAAGAGCTCTGAATCGACGATTTCTGCGCTATTTATTCTTGCGCGAATCTACTCATCTTGATGAGAGGGGAGGGGTCAATCGCTTAGTCTCAAAGTTCGGCGACCTCGCGAATATTAGCGCGGATAAATATGTAAATATTCATCGAAGTGTTTGCACGTTACAATAGAATTTCACATATCATAAAAAATTTTCTAAATGCAAATATTAGAACGAATTTTTTATTTTTTACTATAACATAAAAGTAAGAAACATAATATTTCAATTTAAAAAAATATCAAATTTTAGTTTTTATATTTCATTTTACCAATGTTTCACTTTATTTTACAATTCCGAGTAAACACATTGCAAAGGATTAAATATGTTTTTTTTTCGATTGAAACCTATCTATTTTTCAAATTTTTCTGTACAAATTGTGTAAGTAAACTTCATTCGAACGTACAATAAAAATAGTCGATTAAAAAATATGATAAAACTTAGACAATTATTAGAGTAAATTAACATTCCATAAAGCGCTCGGCCGTAACGTACGTTTGCAGATTAACACACGCGTTTAATCAAGTGCATCACTGAAGTTTCATACACCCAAGTCCAATACCACGAGGCATAATGAACACCTGCTAAACTCGGTCCAGCGCTCTCGCTAGGTGCAAAACCACTTGCCGGCGAAGCAGATTAAAAAGCGGACGAGAAAACGGGACAAAAAGATAGGCGCAGGAAGAGAGAGAGAGAGAGAGAGAACATCTGCCCCGCGATCGTTTAAGCGAAGCAGTGAGAGAGTTAGAAACCGCGGATGGAGGGAAGAATAAAATTGCGCCGGAGGGGGTTATAATTACTCAGCCGCTCTTCCGCGTGAAGCTTCCCTGACAGATCCTTTCCATTCGCGCTCGAGAGCTTTCTCCTCCCTCCTATCGCTCCCCTATTATTCTCCTCCCTTATCTCCTTCTACTAACGTTTTCTCGCTTCCTATCGTGGCTGCGACGACGACGACGACGACGACGACGACGACGAGGCTTCGCGCTGTTTTCCTTCTTTTGTGCCCTCTGGAACTATCTTTCGGCCATTGTTTTTGCAAGCTCGCCGAAGTTTGCGGAGAAGCCGTTGGGAGGAGGGGGGGGGATGAAGGAACCCGACGCCGAGCTTTCGCGCGAGGAGGATCGAAATCGTGGATGGGGAAGTGGGGAGAACTGCTGTTCATCATCCGCGCGTAATTCGAAGCGTTCCTGTACTTAGAGCTTGCACGGATCCGGAGTTTTTAATGAATGCTACGCGGCTGTATTACCGCGGTGGATAAAGTGGAGGAAAAATGGCTCGACAATTTGTATTGCTTAGGAAAATTGGATTCGCTCAGAGGTTTCGTTAAATTTTTTTAATTATCCTTAGTACTTACAGTTTCGAAAGGGCTTTGCCGTGCGGATGGATATTAAAAACTAGTTTGAATTTTTAATAAATCCGGCGGGGATGTGCGAAGCTGAAAATTAGATTATTGAAATTTTAGCAAGGTGTATTATAGTTTAGAACGCTGAAAACGGGAAATAATACAGATACTGCAGATAATAAGATGATTATCTCTCAAAAAGGTAAATACTTGAAGATTTTGTAGAGAACATCTAATACCGAAGAAAGAGATAAAAACAGCATTTATTATCTTGTTCTCAATTATTGACTACGAAAGTTATTATTATATTTCAAATTGGCCACCAAGGCATTAAAATAAGAATTGAACGACACGATCTTCGGGGTAACTCTTGTTATCTTTAATTATGTTAAGCTATTTTATTTGTACCTGGAACACGGCTCACTCTTAATCAAGTACGAACTAAAAAGAAAAACTACGTACACCGTACTTCAATCAAAAATCTATCAAGGCAGAAAATAAAGCAATTTACGGCGACCCGAAGCATTAAACTTTTTTTTTTTATTCTAGCGAGACCAGCTACTTTCCTGCAGTTTTGTTGCTAATTAAAAATTCTAAAAATGCCATTTTCCAAGCCAGCACGTTAATCCAAATCCGATTTCTATCTCGAAATTCCGTCCGAACGAGAGATCCCACGGGACGAAACAATGGCATTTTTTTCAAAACGAAAATATAAGGCGCTTATAGACCTCTTCATTCTGTAATAGCAAAAAGGAGAGATAGCACTTTCTCTTCTTTTTTTCTCTCTCCCCCGTCCCCCCCTCGCGGGAATCCATTATTCATTGTATTTGAGAAAAGCGAATGCGCGCAACGCGTTGCGTCAAAGCTGCGCGTTTGGTAGCTTGCCAGGGTTTTAAATTATTTACCGCTCGCGCGCGCCTCTCTCTCTCTCTCTCTCGCCGATTCTCCGCGAGCTTCCGATCGCGCGAGAAGGAATTATGCATATGTATGCGTCCGAAATGCTCTCTGCGTTTGCGTACATATATACATTCACACATGCGTGTGTCGGCGCGTACACGTACGGTAATTTGCGAATTTATTTTTCATTTTAAATACCGCGAATCTTTTGCGGGAACCTCGGGGCTTCATATTTTATATATAGCCGCGGTTTCGGGTCGCAGTCGGAATGATTAAATGCCTCGCCCAGGTACGTACATGACCGAAACAAAACGAGATTTAGCCATTTTTTTTTTTTTTTTTTTTTGCTGCTATAGGAGTGAATGATTGTTTTGTGAGATTTCGATGTGTATAGAATTCAAAGGTTTTGCGGATACTTTCATTGTTCTTTGCAATCTTTTGTGTGGCTTTTGTGGCGATTTTTCCCGTTTGAAATGTGGATATTGGAAAATTGTATTTATTTTTATGTCGCATTACTGTAAAGGAAAATTTCTGTTTATAGCCCTGATATGCAATAAAATTTTAGCCTTAAAACTTCGCTCGAAAGAACGGTACTTTATGCCGGAGAGTCTATTTCGGTGTGTTGTTTACTAAAACATGCATAATAAAGGTGTTTATATAAAATGATGATAAAGCGTAGATCGAAGCTCTTGAATATTAAAGATACATTTATATGATGCATTTTGCATTGGGGACTATGAAGGTTATAATTTATCCATGGTAATATACGTGAAGTAAATATGTATAGTGTCAAAAAAGATACAATATATTTATTATCAACTTTAACTATAGTTATCAAATATCCAAGTTTGATAATTCAAAAGGCTTCTCCATATCTTGACAGAAAAAATCCTTAAATATTTGCAAAGTTAACAAGATCTTTCTTCGATATTTGAAAATATTTTTGAAACTCTTGTGCGAGGCTTTTCTCTATAAATCAGCAGCATCTTGAAATCATTCGCAGTGCTTTTTCAGGACAAATACTCACTTGAGACCGGTTTATATAAATATAAGCCCCGTTCTACGTACAAACTTTCGTGACTTTCAGTTCTCTCTGGCTGCCTGAATAAAATATCGGGCTTTTGAATTGCTCAGTTCGTACCCGCAGAACTTCTATATATATATAAAACGTGCGCGAACAGATGGATGACTCCGACTGTCAATGTACCCCTTCCGACAAACATTATCAATTGCCTTGTCAGAGAAATCTGTCATATTTGCGTGCCGTAGTCAAACAAGTTATTTTAAATTATGTAATTTAACAAAAAATAAAAATAATTTTTTAATTAAACTCATAAACCGAAAAAGCAATTTAGTTAGTTTCTGAACTTTAATTGCTTCTTATTATAAAAAAAGGGTCCTCTTTCTCCAAAAAAATATGATACCCGCTCGAAAAACAAAAGCTGCACCCAATTGCAAAACACCTGACCGTCGTCAAGAGCAGCCGCCTCCGAATAAGATGATCGCGGCGGCGAGTATCCTCCGCTCGTCGGGGCAAATTACGTTCCCGGGAAAAAGAAGGCCACCGCCGCCGGCGGCGGCGGTGTCCTCCAGTCCTTTCCTCGAAAAACGCTCGACAAATTAGGGTCGAGCCGTGGCCCCACGCACGTAATACTCGCCCCCGGCAAAGCCTCACGTACTCGCGGCCCTGCGAGGTAACTGCAACGGCGGCGGCGGCTCATCTCCCGAATCTCGGCTAGCGTAACGGGAGCGTACGCGGAAAACTCGTTCATAATTGATGCCGTAATTTCCGGGCGGCACGTGAGGTGCAGCAAGATGCGCGGCCGTAGTGCCTCGTGCGTGCGTACGGCGGGCCGCCCTTTTCGCCCGCGATAGACGTGCTCGTTCTCTAACCGAAGCACTGAAACCGAATCTCTCTCTATCTCTCTCTCTCTCTTTCGCTCTCTCGTTTCTCTCCCCCTCTGCGGCGGCTCGTCAATTTACACGCGAAAATCGATCCCTTTGCCGCGAAAGGATTTTCTGCGGGACAGCCGGCGGTTTAGCGTAATTTGACTGAGGGAAAGTTCGTAATTGCCGAAAGGTGCGTTGATGCTGTCACCATTTTTTAATTTATATTCTGAGATATGTTTAGTATATTGATTTCTGAAATATTCTACTGAAACTGGGCGGTCTAATGGAAATCCAAAACTTGATGATTAGAAGCTTGAATTACATTTCTTACACATAATATTCAAACCATTGTAATACGAGTACACACGAGTTTTTAATGTAATACTAAACGACCCGCCTTAAAATTCTGATCTACGATTTACGTTCGAGAACCTTGAAATATTTCGAAAAACTTTCCCTGCGTACTTAACGACGGCCACCAGTTTTTCCCTCCTTCAAGTGTATCGCGCTCAAAGACACGTGCGACACGCGCAGAAGGGCAGCGTTTTACTCCCTCATAAAAGGTCAACGCGCGAAAATAAGCGGAGTGTCAGCCCGATAACCTTCCTCCCCCCCGGCTCTTTACTTATCGAGGAGGGGTAGTCGTGCTCTCTCATCAAGGATTATTATCTCGTCTCAATGCGTTTCCGCGTAACGACTTTCGGTTCGGCTTGCGCGTCGGGAGCGATGCCGCTTGATATGATACAGTTAGATTTTATGCAGTGGTGGGTGCTCAAGTTTATTTCACGATACTTTGGAAAATTCGGGAGTATAAATGAGAAATAATAATAATAATAAATAAGTAAGGGAACCGTGGGTTTTGTTAAGTAATTTAAATAATCGCAGAAGCGAATATTTTCTACGGACTTGAAGGAAGGATTTAAAATAAAATACTCATTGCCCTAATATGTTCCGTTCCGCATCAAAAGATTTATATTAAGTTAGAATTTGATGAAAACTCTTACGTCGAAGTCAAAGTAAAGTTAAAAATTTATAATAAATTACACTCGAAGACTATTGCATTACCGAGGTTCGTAAAGAATGCTGTTTTTGGACCGCGTTATATAAAGCTGTTTTATAGTTAAGTAGTAAAGATTGATTGACTTATAAAACTCACTGCGAATTCTTAGTGTAATCGCTGTATTCCGAGGAGGTAAGAAAACCAATTTCCGGTCGATTTTTATGCCCTCACTGTTTATAGGTAATTTTTTCAGAACTGCAATACTCCACAAATCCTTCGAGCAGCTCCTCAAACTTAATTTAGGCCTCCGTTCCTCTATTTTACTTATATGTACTATGGAAAATCCAACTTGGTATAAAAAAGCAGTAAACCTTCTCGCATTTCGCGTAGAATTTCAAATTCCTTAACCATTTTTTTATTTTATCGAGTTAATAATATTTTAATTCTGTGATATAAATAACGCCTGACGGCAAAGTAGCCGACGGTTCTTTAATAAAAAAAGTTTTGCGCCCGGCAAATAATTTACAGCTTAAAGATATAATAAGCAACTAAATTCAATTTTGAAAGCTGTCCGAAACTGAATTGTACGTACAGTTTAATTTCGTGCTTTAATTACACGAAAGTTTCTAAAGCGCATTACGCGCTAAACTAATTAAATTGTCACCTCGTATACAAAAATCCACAAAACAGCAAATAAAAATAAACTTCCGCTCGCTAGAAAAAGTATACTCAAATCGATGAACCCCGGCGAATAAAACTATTAGTCAAGCTAAACAAAACACTACATTATTAGACGAACCCGCGATAAATTACCGAGGCGTCCTTCGGTTCGCTCCCGAAAAAAAAAAAAAAACTTTCTTCGACCCGGTCGAGCGATTAGCCTCGCACACAACAAGCGACGTAGGAAAAAAAAATAGGCGCACGAAAAACAGCTCCGGGGTGAGAAGCGGGCGATAAGCAGTAGCGCGAAATCGTCTACTCGAGTTTTTATTGGTCTCGGGACGTCAACCACCCATCACCGAATCGGACAAGCCCAGATTACCGGATAAAGCGCCCGAACTTTCAGTATTTGCGCGCAAGCGCGCGCACACATACACACACAGGGAAGAAGTAAAGGCAAAAAGACTCAGCGCAATTGCGCGCGGACCCTTGAGATAAAATTTATCGCCCCGACGCGCGCCAAGTCCTTTCTTCCTTTACGAAGACAAGGATCTTCGGTGTGAGTGTGCCACGAGCGTGTGGGTGTGAGAACCTAAATGAGAAGGAATTTTACTGGTGTTTGGGTCAAATTTTGGAAAGTAAATTCGACTCTGCGAGCCTGCATAAAACGCTGGTAAATTGCATTGGTTAAATTATAATACTTAAAACTTTTGAAAAAGAAAACATCTCTTGACGATAATTTGACGGGTTTCTGTTCATTTACGTACGAAAATTATGCACTTAAACAATGTACACAATGTAGCATTGATAAAATTTATTATAGAATTACAATTTGTACAACCCTTACGTGCATAACGTTGAAAAACTTTCACTTTCAATTGTTTAAATCGAACGACATTTTCCAAATTGGTAGCACGAATAATCAAACTCACCGCTTCCATTTCCCCCGTAAAAATCTTTTTATACCTCTCCCCAGTAAATCCCAAGAATATCAAGCATGCAGTCCCGCGACGTCCAAGATCTCAAAGTCTCAAAGAGTAATTGCGGGTAGACGCCGGACTCGGGGGGAGGGGGGGGGGGGAGCTCGTGACGAGGAATTTTTCGTCATTATCAGGCTGCGCGCCGGCCGAGGAAAATCACGGCGCGCAGCTGCACAGGCCGTTCCGACGATAAATCACATGCGGCTCGGGCTCTCGCGGGGTATTATTGACAATAAAACCGTTCGCTTTCTCTCCCGCAAACAACTTTCGGAGTTCTCTTTTCGTTACGATCGTTAGTAATCGGCCGGAAGTATCAAACTGGGGCCGTATATACTTCGGCGACCGGTTAGTCGGAGCCGACGCTGACTGATTCTCCTTTTTTCCTTTCTCTCGCGGCCGAGATTTCTTTCTGATTTAGAAGCTGCATTTTTCAATCTGGGTAATCGCACTCTTCTTCGGGATTGAGAAGTTGGAAAATACTTGCGGCTTATGTTGATTGTATCGGCGTGCTGGACACAAGTGATTCGAAAAGTCTTTTAGTCAGCCTTTTCCTTATTTGAATACACAAATAAATGTTATGAGTTTGATTATAGTTTTAAATATGTTTTAAATTTAATTAAATATTTAGGCGCGATTTCATTTACCAAGATCAATTTTTAAATATAATTCCAAGCGCGCAAAAACTTTAGCTTATAGGGATAAAGTCTGAAAAAGTTTCATCAGAAATCGAAGTAACTTTTGCGTAAATCGAGCTTAAGCAAAAGCCGAGCGTAAGACAACAAAAAATGCGAGGATCAGAGAAAAAAATTAGTGAAAGTAAAATAAAGCGTGGGAGAGACCATCAAAAATGTACACAAACAAATTGATTAAAAGACGTTATACGGATCAATGTCTCACGAATACTTATAGAAAATTTAATATTTTCTGTGAAAAGATACATAATATATTTCGAAATCATTTTTAAAACAGTTTTTTTAATAGCTGTCACAAAATCACACTTTAATAACTATGTTTTTCGTTCGTACTACAAACTAATACCTACTAATTACCTTCGAAGTATCAATTCGAAGCATTCCAAAACTAATAAGTGACTTTGCTAGCACTAAGCAGTACAACGATCCTCTATACAAAGCTTAAACTTTAGAAAGCTTACCGCTGTTCAATCAAGCTGGAAACTATAGGTCACTTGATATCTCCCGTCAGAACGCGAACTCTCAATCATTAATATCGACTAATAGTTATAAATCGGATCATTTCTAGCGTACGAAGTTCGACTGCGAAAGCTAAAACCCCCGTCGAGTTCAAGTGTCCGCGGAAATTACCGCAATTGAGGGCAAGAGATTGAAGCAAACGGCGTAATTGCAGCTGCGTTAATATGCGTGTATGTATCAGGAGAGAAATCGGAAGAAAGAGAATTTCAGAGACAATGAAGCGCGATCGCTGTTTAATTCTAGCAAAGCTTTGAACTAGAACGAAATCAACGCACGACTCGCACAATGATTAAGAGAACGTTACAACTTAATTTTCGTTCAGACCGCAAAGCTATCTACTTTGCAAGATATGATAAATTATAAAACTAAAAATATTTTTAATCATCACAATTCTTTTGCATTATAAATCATCCCCCAACTGCTTTAAAAAAAAAGCACAAGAGGTCCGAGGAGCTGAAAGCTAATTACTGAATTTCCATCCGCTAAATTACTCTGTAAAAAGGCTATAAACTACAGTATGTATTAAAAATAATGACCTTACCAGAAGTTAATTACAAAATTTCCATCGGCCAAATTATCCCGCTGTAAGCGAACCAACAACGGCGTCAAAAACGTGTCATCGACTTTTCTTTCAAAACGGGTAATTAAAATCGCGATCGCTAATTACAAGCGGCAGCTGCTTGTCGCCGACGCGACAGCGAGACTCTCTCTTTCGCGTTTTTTAGAGCGTGACAGACGCCCCGGACGGCGGGGAGGGGAGGACACCGGAATTTCACAGTCGCGTAAAACAAGCGGCAAAGCGCATCAGACAAGAGGTACACGTCGGTCGCGCATAAAAGTCGGCCGTTACACGCGCCGATAACAGCCGCCGCCGCCGCCGCGGTCGCTTTCATTGCTCGTCCGCTGCCCGTATAACAGCGTCAGATTAGAATCGTATCGGAATCAATTACGGGACGCGCGCTCTCGCTTCCGCCCGAACTAATTAGCGATGCCGATTCCGCGATTCGTAATTGGGCCCTCCCTTCCCCCGAGAGAGAGAGAGAGAGAGAGAACTACTTGCGCGGACACTCGCGAAACGCGATGCGCGCCGAGGGCTCGAATTTATGTCCGCAGATGTCTGCCTCGTGAATCCTCGATGTGCCACCGCTGTCATACTTTCGCTCGATCCCGCGAGATGTTGTTAGCTGCCCCGTTACCGAGGGAAAATAACGCATTCGCCCGGACGAGGGCACGGAGGAGTATGCCGGAAATCGGGATACGTTTATGCGTTTTATAGTATCGTGTGTATTTTAGTGGTTCTGGTTGTCTTTAAAGGCTTTTGCGCCACAAAATTATGTACGAGTGTCCTTGAAAAATTTATAATGTATCTCGCGTGACGTTAATTCGTTTAGCTTTATCAGTTAGGAACTAATTCAGTTTCACGATTCTACAGCAAAAATCATAAACTAATTGTGCTGTGCTAAAAAAAAAAAAAAAACGAAAATTTTTGCTGCCCCATTTATTATTGAAACAAATGAAAATCATTAAATATCCAGTAAAGTAAATAAAAAAAATATAGACGAAACATTTCTACAAGCTAAGCCCAACGAGGCAATTGATTATCGGACTAAAAACCGCAGCCAACGCGACCGCCGCGGCGCACGCAATAAGAAGACGTAACGAGGGCGATGAAGGGCGGAAAATCGAGAGGGAAAGGAAGGTAGCTAATCGCGACTATGAACGACCGTTTCCCATTAGCCGTTAAATTAACGCGATAAACTCGCATATATTTGCCGAAATAATTCCCCGTCCCGCGCGCCTCCGTCTCTCTCTCCTCTGTTTATGCGGTTCGCCTAGCCCTAATTGGCCCGAATTATTCATTTGCTCTACGACGACAAACAAGCCGGGCCCCGTACACGTCGCGCAATTCGGACTCTCCGAAAAGATTCCCCGCGCGCGTTCGAGGGCGTCGAGCTGAAACTGTAAAGTCGAATGTTAATGTTTTGCTTTGTAGAAAACTTTTTATGAATAATAATCTTTTAACAAATAAAGGTAATATTTCGCGATAAAACACTATATGCAACGAGGCGGAAGAATTACGGATTTTTTTGGTCGTTCGTCTGTTAAAAATTTCATTTATTATTGTCTTGCTTAAATTGGCCGATAAATATCGCGGAAAAATGAAATAAATAAATTGAAAATTTCTATCCCTGGAATTCCTCACGCTCTGCGGGCTACGTAAGTCCGATTAGCGAGGCTCAGCATTATTAACCTAAGCCGATAAAGGCTGATTTACACACGTGATCCGTTAAATTATGCTTCACTTCTCAGATTCCCGCGTAATAATCAAAGTACAATAAGAATTATTTAGTATTTATCTTTAAATTAATCGGCAGGAATAAAAAGAACAAAATTATGATTTAAATTTGAATTGTTTTACTTATATTTTTGATTTCATCATGCAATTAAAACTTTTACAGTTCATTTCATTACGAAGAATTACAACGCACCACTGTGAAAATGCAACATTTTCGGTCAGCTTTATTTATATGTAAAATTCCACGAAAATCTTCATACAAAAAATAACCAAATAACTTATAAGAATTGTTCAGTATTCACTTTAAATTAATCGACAACGCGAGTGCTAATATTTATAAAAAATATTTACCCTAAAGAACAAAATAATAATTTAAATTTAAATTCTTTTATTTACATCTTCAATTTCGCGTAATTAATACTTTAGCATTGCCTCTCCTTTCAAATAATCACAACGCGCCACTCCGCCAATACAGCATTTTCGGCCAGCCTTTTATTTACATGTAAAAGCACACGAAAATCTCCATATAAATCAACATTTTTTGCTCCGAGCGCGCGTACGAAAACAAATCCCCCAAAGGCATCGCGATCGAGGCACTCGCGCGTAGCACACACTGCCGAGCAAATTCCAATGTAGGTTCGCGGCGGCCCAGGAGACGAGGGGAAATCGACAGGCTCTCGCGACTCTGTATTAAAACGCGATAATGGATTGATTATCCGGAGCCCGTATTATATTTACGAGAGAGTCCGGGGCTCTCGGCGGTCGCGCTCTCCGCGTTTACCCGTCAATTGACGCGGCGGTCTTGCTTTTACGGCCGGCTCGTAAAGCTTCGCACGTTTTTCTCCACTATTAAATCGCGCCGCGCGGCTGAATTATCGAATCGGCGGATTAATGCGTCATTTTCACGGCGCGTTTACCTTTACCGTACACTCGGAGGATTCGATATATTTTGCGGCGCTGTGGAGTGGAGCTGCTTGTTGTAATAACGTGACAGGTTGGAGATTATGATGTTATTACAGAAGCTCGAGAAGATGGTTTCTTAAAGATAATAAACAGAGTTTTGCATGGATATTGAAACACGTCGGAAATGACGTGTTACAAAATTTTCATATTTAGTTTTTTTTTTTTTTTTTTTCTTGTAAATGTATTTATTTTTTTTTAGAGCTATTAATTTAAAGGATACGTGCGCTTCGCTTCGACATGAAACGGTTTTTAAAACCATCGTAAATACCGTTAAAATGAACGCAAACTAATTTTTCTCCGCGCGCAAAAACGTTTGTATGATTTACGCGCTTTCGTAAATCTTTCCTCGCAAAATAATGTATTGCTTTTTTACCGAGGACGTCAGTCCTCTGTATAATGCTATAAAAGTTAAAAGTTAAAAGGGCGTTAATGTGCACAATCTGATGCTGCAGTTTTTGTACATTAACTTATGCATAAAATTACGAATCTCTTTTATTTTATGATCTCATTTTTATTATGTAGAACGCGATAAAAGTTTTGTCATACCATGTGGCTGACTAATAGACTATCTTTTTTACTCTTATTTTTATTCAAATTAAGAAAATTGCAGAATTAAAAAAGTAGATACTCATTGGCTCTCGAAAAATATTTTAATTTTTTGTTCAATGAATCAAATTCATTTTTCCAGAAATGTTTTCAATGCTTAAAATCTCTGCACTCTAAAATAGTTCCTTTACATTAGAATCCTCTCTAAAAAAGTAGGTTTTTATCAAAATAGTGCAATCAAACAAATTAATGACAAATATAAAACAAAAATTCCTTTTTTTACATACAAAATTCAAAAACAATTCTTGACATCCATCCAAAAGTTTGAAGAAAATAGCTATAATCGTCCTAACAGATCGCTTCCCATAAATCGAAAGAAGCAATAAAAAGGCCATCGCTCATTGCAATTCACATCTCGGCGTCGAAATTAACCGTCGATACTCCTCGAATCCGCGTCATTCCAGCCACGTCCGCGCCATAATAGAAGCACAAGCCGATTCCCCTTTCGCTCGCCGAAAGAGAAACATCGTCGAACGCACGCGCTCCGGGAAAATAGATATATACAAGAGGCGAGGCGACGACCATCGCGACGAGGATTACAGGAAAGTAATATCGGCGGCTTGGCCGGCCCAAAGAGTTATCGAGCCAAGTTCGCGGGGGGCCTCGGAAAACGCTCGAAATTCGGATAATTCGAAAGTTCGACGATGGAAACTTTCGCGGTTCAACTATCTTCCAACACCAACTTCTCACTGTCCCGCGAGCGGTGCGGAGAGCATAATCTAAAGTTAAAGAGACGCTGCATCAATCTTTGCCGCTGCTGCTGCTGCTTCTGCTGCTGCTCCACTTCTACCGCTGCTGCTGCTGCTGCTGCTGCACCTTCAAGAAGAATGAGAAGAGAGATGAACAAGACGGAGAAGAAGACTGGAGTGGCGAGGAGAAGTGGAACTTGGAGCACGGGGAGACGAATCGGAATGAGGGAATGGAGCGCGATAGCAGGGTTGAGGAAAAAATAACAGTTTGAGATAAAAAAAAAAAGCAGAAGGTTCGAAATAAAATAAGATGAATTTCAAATAATATATCTGATTTATATTCATGTCGTCGTTCAAAATGCATAAATTGACGATTATTATATATCTATATTTGTAAAGCACTGAAAATTTTTACTCTCGTTTTTTTTTTAAACTATAAATGAAAACTGAATATCACAAAATACCACCTTCCCAGCTTCTTCTGTATTCTAATAATTCCAATCGAAATAAAATCCACCAATTTACAACTCATTTCCCCGAAATTCCATTTTAATCACTCCATCAGCTCACCATTGAAGAAACACAAAAGTCAAAGCGGAGAAGAAGAAAAAAGGTAAAAAGTCGCCGCCGCCGCCGAAAATCTTTGTGTCATTTACTACCTTCGCCAATAACTTGGGACCGGCTCCGCTTCACCTTGATTCATTGCCGTAATTCTCAAAGTCGACTAGAAGGGGAGCGGCGCGGGAGGGGCAGAAAGGAGGGACAGCAATCAGTGCGACCGCCGACTGATGGAAGGGCCAATGCGACTTTTCGCGCTTTGTTGTTCGCCGGCTGTGCTCGCCCGGAAAGTTTCGTCGCCGGGTCGTAAACGAACTTCGTTGGCCGAGTTCTTAAATCGATTAAACTTTTCGATGTGTCTCGGGGATTATTAAGATCCCCGAGATAATTAAAGTTGCCTCGATATTTTTGCCGTTTATACCTGGGCGAAGAGTGTATTATGTGTCTTGGCTTATTAGAAATTCAGGGGGACAATGAGTTTATCGTTGTTAAATTTTTAATAAAGTCTGGCTAGCCAGTTCATTTTGCGATAAACGTTTAATAAAGTCGGCAGGTACCCGTTTTTTCGTTCTTTTTTTTTTTACTTCACTTTTTGCGAAAGGTAGTTAAAATTTATTTAAACGAAATGAACTCTTGAAATCCGGATTCATCCGTAAATAAAATTACTCGGGAATGCGCAACAATAATTTCGACTGGAATAAAGAGTTAAAGCTCATAAATGAGAATTGCATCGAAAATGTTTTTCGCAGAAATGATGCATTTTTGATAAAAAAAAAAAAAAAACGAGACTCGAGGCGCCTTGCATACAAAAACTTGTGCACAATGGCACAGCGACAAAATTTGAAACATCCCAACAAAGCAGAGTAAACGATTTCTCATTAAAAACGCAATATTTCAATAAAGCCATCAACCGTTAGTGGAAAATAAAACCTTATACCGTTTCCCAAACGACGCTTATAAACTAAAGTAAAGGGCCTTACCGAACTCAGCGGCATCCGAGAGAGCATTAACGGCTCGGCGAGTAAAGAATCGGCAGCGTCTCCGCCGCCGACTAAACTCGCCCCTTTATCACGGGGGGGTCCGGGCGCATTCTCTCTCCCATTCGCTCCCCGAGGCGCTTAATCGAAAAAAATCTTCTTGCATCCACTCGGGGCACAGAGAGAGGAAGAGAGAGAGAGAGAGGGAAAGAGAGAGGGAGAGTGTGCCAATGGCGCAAAAGACTCGCAGTCATTTGCATTTAAAACGGAGGCGCGTCTCGCCGGTCGACATTGATATATTCCTGTCTGTATCGCGCTTAGGATCGGACTTATTTATGGCTCTTTGCAAATGGATTTTGAGTACAGCCGAAAGCGAGAAGGAGAAAAGAGAGCTGCCGTTTTAATCGAAAGAGGAGGAGGAGGAGGAGAGCGGCCGGATGGAGAAACTGGGCCATCCCTTGTACTCCCCCGGCTGCGGAGGAGAGCCGATCTCCTTTTGATGACTTTGCCTGCTACTTCGGCTGAATGCGAATTGCTCGTATGGGCCGCGCGAGTGTCTCGCTTTGTTCCGATGCTCCTTTCTCCTTTCCCCCCCCCCTGTCTTTTTTTTTTTTTTTTTATAATGAAAAATCAATGGGGACTCCGCATTCTTATGGAATGTAAATTGTAGCACTGCCGGGAAACCTGACGAGGTTCGAACAGTCGGATCTTAAAGTCTTTTCTTACAGAGTTAATTTTAAATTTCAGTTACTTTTTCACGAGCTGCGTTAGATTTGTAAATAGAAGCCGCACTTCGAAGTTTGCTTTCAAGCTTCGATCGTCAAAAGAAAGGAGCCGCTTACGAGACCGAATCCAATCAAGACGAAAATCAGTGTAAGAGAAAAACGGACGCGAATCGAACGTAGGAAACGTTCGATTACACGCCTTTACGAGCTCGACGTGAATTCAAAGGAAATTCTCTGTCCTTTCAGTGCTTCGCGCCCTTTGGCTATATCCGTGGATTTAAACTGCCCTTTTGCTGAATGGGTTTGCATGAATCCGTATTTTAATTTAAGAAATGCTGATGGTTAACGAATCTTAATTAAGTGGGTGGGATTTGTTTTTAAACTGTAAGTATTAAGTTCAATTATGCAATATCTTTTTAATGATAATATTTTACATCGCATAATTGTTCGCTTTTTGGGTAGAAAAGGAATTTGTTACAAAATTTTAATGAAGCAATCTTCTTCGCTTTAATGAAAAAAAAAACAAACAAATTGTCCAAGAAATTACGCCGTTCAAAATTAAGATTTTTATTAAAACGCCAAGCATAAATTAATAACGAAAAAGGTCAGCAAAATAAAAAGGAGTAAATTAATTAACAAAAAAAGCAAACTGAAAATGCCCGCGCGCGGTTTGCGAAAAATCAGAAAAACTAGAGATAAGTCAAGACAATTTGTCCTTTAGCGAGGACAGATCGTCCCGTCACGTAACTTCCTCTCCTCGCCTACACCCGGTTCTCCTTTTTGCCGTTGCGCCGGAGTAGAATTTCGCTTTACGTACGTGCGATATGAGAAGAAAGAAAACGAGACAAGCATAAACTAGTGGAAACAGTAGCGGGGGGCCCCGCGGTCATTAACATTCATTTAATAAGCGCGAGTGTGTGCGCGCGAATTTCGCGTGGGTGCGAGACGGCAACGAATGGCGCACGTATGCGCGTGCGCGCCCGTAACACCTGAAAAGAAATAAGCATTAAAGTCGCGAGAGAGAGAGAGCAGCGAAAAACAGAAAAAGAAAACGTCGTCAAGTTCGCACCTGCAGTTTTCGTATATCATAGTTGCAGAGAGTGTTGACGTTTCAACTTTGTTTTCCGGCATGTAGATTCGTTTTTTTTTTTTTTTCTTACAATTTACTCGCGAAAGTGATTTATTTCAATGTTTGGAAATTGTAACGTTATGGAGTAACGTACTTGTACGATATTGGCAGTGAGCTATTTGAAATTGATGATCTCAATGAATCCTGATTAATTAAATGAGCTTATAGTTAAATGACAGATAGATTATAAAAGTTAATTACAATATCGCGAATCCTAGATCTATCAATGATCTCTTTGAAATCGATATTTTTACCAATCATTAATACAACTTTTACAATGATTACACTAATCTTTTAGGAATTATTCTGAAAATTTTGAATATTATTATGTGTGATAAAACTTAAACTCTTCTATGAGTTGTACAGATGTTCTGTACTTTCAATTATAGTTAATTATAATTCAGTAATAATTAATATTGTAGTTAATAATCAATGAAATTTATTTATTCATATAATAATAACAAGCATACATAAGTTCTAATTGCACTCACTATAAAGTCAATAATTAATACGTCAAAATATAATTCCTAAAACCTCTCATTAATAAATAACGTTAATTCCAATTGCAGCTTGCATCGCTCACAATCGACAATCACGGAAAAACTCGACAATCCCGCGACCCTTCGGATCGCCCGACCAAAAATCCCAACAACGACCAGAGTCCCCGTTCACAAGCAGACTCCCGTGTCCGCGGTCCTGGCCATGCTCTCGAAGTACAGCTTCGCCTGGAGGTTCATCCTCCTGAGCTTGCGCAGCAGCTCGGCCTCGTAGACTGCCGCGGCGTCGCCCTGGGCGAGGGCCTCGTGCATGCGGGCCTCCCGGCGCGTCGCCAGCAGGGTGTTCCAGGGCGACCAGGGCGCCCGGGGATCCAGCCTCACGAGCCGCAGCCGCTCGAGTTCGTCGCACTCCGAGATCGCCGAGCGGCCGTGCCAGATGTCGTTCACCAGGTAGCGGATCGCCTGCGACCCCATCGCGAACGCCAGGCTCTTCGAGCCCTGCGGCCTGAGGAAGGAAGAGTGGAGGTTGGTTGCGGTGCTTGCTACGTCGATTTATCGTCGTGCTTCGCGTCTGACTGAGTGCGCGGTGAACTACTTAAGCTTTTTTGAAATTTTGGTGAATTGAAATTTTTTATGAATATAACTTTTGCATGATAGATTTTAATATTTTTCCTGATGAAGTGAACTATTTATTGAATACTATTAAAAAAGAAATTGTTTTAACAAAAACCAGAAAATTCCGCAAATATCGCAAAGTTCCCGATTGGAGCCGTTTAAACGTTGGGAAAAAGAAATGACTTGTCGAAATGGAGTACACCGCAAATTACCTGGCAGCCTCGCTCCTCCGCAGCTCCTTCAACATTCTCTCGTAGATCTCGGAGCACACTTCGGCCTCGCGCCGCCTCGGCTTCAAGGCGACGCAATCAACGCACGTCCTCGAGATCCTCTCGCGGTGATCGGCCTCGAAGGCCTCGAGCTTCCTCAGTCTGTTGCAGGAGGGGCACAGCCTTGTCTTCTCGGGGTACTGGCACATTGTTCGAGAGGGTGAAAATATATTTCTTTAATTGACATTTACGTTAGGTTGGTGCTACGGGCAATGTTATTAATATTTAATATACGCTGAAAGAAAAAAAGGAGTACAAATTACTATTCTGTATCGTAACTTGAGATATGAGAAGAAAAAATAAGATTTTTACTATTT
>JAWWML010011174.1:0-29213 GCA_035047165.1 Ormyrus rosae | reverse complement strand
GAGGACGAAAATACAACCTTCCCGATTCGGAGCCGGGAGGGAAAGTAGTACTTTCGGCCCGCTAGGCAAAAAAATATCTTTTTATCTGTTTCCGGTCCTTTTCAACCTTAGACTTGAATTAGGCTCTACTACTTAGTATATTTTGGTGAAAATTGTTGTGAATATTATATTAAAAATGCAAATAATTTATCAGTGTTGTTACAGGTGTGCACTTCTCAGCAGTGTGCCAGAATTGCGTGCTATTATAGGCATTAAGATGATTTGAACATGCTGTGCTTAGACAACACACTTATTGAAAAGGAAATATAGTTATCGTGCAGTTTCAGATGATTTCAATATTATTTGTCTACTGCTAGTCAAAGCTTGGTATGAAAGTGTTCGATGAAGAGGAGCCTTGTCTATGGAACAGATAGCTTTCCTTCATGGCATTGAAAGGCAACAAGAACATCTTTAATCGTCTTCCTCGTTTCAAGGAAGGTAGTAATTAGAATATTACAAAATTTATTCTGCATCGAGTGCTATATTTTTAGTGAAAAATAACATGAGGTTTTATTCTTGTTTTCTGAAAACTTTAGTTTTTTGGAGTTTGGCGTAAGTTAGAGATCTAACGTATAGATCACTGTGGATATAATTCAGCTTAAATTGTAGGTAATTAATGCGGTGATGGTGTAAAGAGTTGTATGAATTAAAATTTTTTGACTTAATAATTGAATAAATTCAAAATCAAATCAATTATTAATGAAATATTTGCGAGTTCATATTATTTGTATAAGAACAAGAAATCATTTAGATGATTTAAAACACGAATTACAAAACATGTTTAAAGATATTGAATGTACATGATTCACCAGCCATTTTATCTGTTATTGTTTTTCAACCATGCATATGAGCAGAATTGTTGTTAATTGCAGTCGACACACACAGGTATGTTGCAGTGTCATATTTCACAGTACGATGCTCCACTAATTCCTGAAGTTATTGCTGAATTCAATGAAGATCATTCAAAGCTTTCAGCTTTCATAACAGAATTAAGATTTTGAATAATGATACTACTTGAATTTTAAACATCTTTTTGACGTAAAACGCGATTTCAGTGCAGAAAAGTCAAACAATCTATGACTACAAATCAATGTACAAAGATGAGTTTTATGCTCGCAAAGTCAAAAAATAATGTTTCAATGATAGGCGTAAAGTTTCATACTTTCTTGTAATAGAGCAGTCCTTGAGCTAGCCCTCGGTTGTAGCGATCACTGCTCGGGGTGTAAAATTCCATTTTACGATCTATAGATACACTACAACTACTTACGTATCGCCTTTGCAATCCATCTGTCTTAATTAATTTAAATTACAATTATTATTTGAAATATTATGCCTTAAAGATTGTTGCGCAAATGATTGTTTTATTACTATCATTATTATGATGATAAAACTTTGTTAAAATACGAGCACTACGTGATAAAGGTAAACTAGTTTTTGTGTAAATATCGATATTCTAATGTTGTTCTCAAAATCGGTGACAGTATGAGAATGGGTGAAAGACTATTTGGAATAAATTGATGAATAAATTTTTTCAAATTCTTGTAAAACTAAAAATATTTATATTTCGCATTTAGGTTTATTTAAAAGTTCACTAAAAAGATCGATAGTTATCAACCTAGCAATTAAATAATATATACGTTTAATCCAACAAGAGATTTATTTATTCAAGTAGATACAAAATTATATTTTGTAAAATCAAATTATTTGGCACCTGGATAATCTACTTTATATCAATCTTTTAATAATTTTCTGTACTTCTATCCCAGTTGGTTCAGTGTACAATATTATCGAATGAAAACATTTATTCTGCTATAAGCAGCTGTGGTATCGAAAATTCTCTGGCACTAGCTGGATAATTGGCGTCAGTTATCAATACCAGTTCTAATTGCATTTTCGCCAACAAAATTAACACTGCAATGAACGTGATTTATAATGATAATTGGACTAGGATTGAATATTCTAGGTTTCTGGAGGCTCCCTTGCGTGCCCGTCCTTCCATTAAACAGCAGGCATACTTCCGATTCATAGACGTACACATCCGAACATAATATTCAGCTATAGCGAGGCAAGTGGTTGCAATAATCCAGGCCCGCTGCACCGCATCGAGTTTCGTTCCGGAGCTAATTCTAGGCTGCTGCTCCTCGCTGCCTCGGCTTCGGACCTCCTCGGCGGGGGGAGAGCGGGAGGGAGTATTAGGGATGTTCCGCTGGTCTGGAGGAAAACCACAAACGACGAGCGAGGCCGATATTCTACGACTCGTCGTTATGCGCGCGGGTGTATATCTTTCTTTGCTGGAGCGAACTTTGCGCCGGAGCAGCTCTTATGGCCCGGGTCAAGGTAATTCTCCTCGACCGATTCTGGTTTACCGACTTATCGGCGTTTCTGCGTTCTCCCACGAACCGATTGTCGTACTGTCCATACCGTTTCGACCTTCTGAGTTCGTTATCGTGTACTAACGGTCGCTTGCGGTAACCTTTTTTTTTATGCGAATAAGACTGTGTATTGCATAATAATGCTATTAATTTCGCGCGTACTTCTTCAAGGAACAGAAAAATTAATATTTTGCCTTTTATTATACGCACTTGACGTTTATATCTCGAAATTCTACGACAGGATTTCAAGGGTTGCAGCTCGAATCGGTAAAAACATGCAAGAGCTAATTTTCTACAATTGTCTTTGCATTTTATTCCATTCTCTATTATTTTCATCCTTTCTCTGAATATGCACAATAAACGAGACGAGTCAGACCGAGCTCTCTGTAAATACGTAATTTATCGTACTCCAAAACTCCAAAAAAAAAAGAACAAACTTTTCAAGCGTTTAATTGTTCTGTTTACAATGTTAGTTATATATCTACAAGCCTCGTCTCAGCCTCCGCTAATGCATCGAAATGAAAAAGAGAAAAAAAGCCGTTCACGTTTTTATTCTGGATCCTCTCAAAGACTTGCTTGCGGTAAGGATTTGTGAAGGGAACGAGGAGGCGGAGGGAGACGGAGGAGCATGCTTGGGGTGACGCATTGTTCTCCGCTATTGTCTCCGTTCTCACTTCCTCTCTTTTTCCCCCGACCGAATCCTCTTCTTCCGTCGCCGCTTGGCAATCGCACGAATAACATTCCCTGCACGCCGCGCGCTGTTGTCGCGCGAATTCCAGGCAAATAAATAAGCATCGATCCTCTCACACGTCTTGCGTACCTACGTACGCGCGAAAATCGAGACGAGAAACGCTGCTTCTTTATTTTCTTACACGTCTGCGCGATAACTTTAAATTGTTAATTGTTAAATAACTTTGTAAATGTTGATTATTGCGACTTTCTTTTTAAATTGATTATTCTGAAATGTTAAATAAGAATTGTGAATTTTGTGCTGTTTTTTTTCTTAATATACAAAAGTTTATAATAGTTAGCCAAGTTTTTACAGGAGCGCTTTATTAAGTGAAATTGAATTCTTATTTCAAAAATTGAATTTCACAGATAATAATCTCAGCTGCGACTTTAATTAAAAATAACTTCATTTTTTGAGTATACCGAAGAAAAAGTTTGACATTATACGCTTAAAAATATTATTAAGAAAAACAAAATTTCAGAGATTATTTTGAGTTAACAGTTATATTTAATTAAATATAGTCGTGATTTGTATGAAAATATAATTTATTATTCTATTTAAAAATTTATTATTCTAGTTATATACAGACATTTGTTCCGCCAGCGCAATATATATTTTATTCCTGCCAGGTCAAAACTACTAATTCAGAACTAATTGCAGAATAGAGTCTGATATAAAAATCTTTCGTGTACAGTATAAGTTGCTTTATGGCAAACTAGAACAGTACATTTATCTTTGATTAATTTTAAGAGGAACTCGTTTCTTTTGTGAAACGGTACTTCCTTCAAAGGTGTATTCTCCTCCCCTGGGGAAGAATGTCGGAAATGAAACGGGAGAAGAATAAAGGAGAAGCAAGCGAAAAAAGGTAACAAGGAAAATAGTCGTCGGAAAAGCGTACTTTGTTCGCGCGAAACAAATTTAATATTCACGGTAGGGACGAGTAATCTAGCGATGGAAAACGGAAGCGATGCATAAGATGGAAAACGAGAAAGAAGGAAGAAGGACTAAGAAGAGAAAAGGATCATGAACAATTTTATAAACGCGAATTCAGATTATTATGCAGTGGAACTTTTAAGTTCTCTCCGGGCTCTGAAATTCTTAGGCTTGACTTTGCGGTACAAATAATTCCGCAGTAAACGAATTAGAATCGAGAGACATGAAAAGAGAAAATTGACTTTCAGCTTCAAAATCTTAAAATAAAACAGAATCCTTGCTGCTATTGCCTCGATAAGAAACCTAGTCTCGGAACTAATTTCGATTCTCTGCGCAGTGAAAGATATTTAATAAACGTTGAAAGTATTTTCTTTTGCTTCGAGCTTAGTGTCGCTGCTATCGTTTTTAGCTCTGCGAAAATCCTATTAACGGTGTGTGTTTTCTGCGCTGATGCACTTGATGCGTCATGGCGTCTAAGTATATTACGTTTTACACGTTGAAAAAACGTTATTTATAATGTTTTGCTCCTTGTGATACACGTCCAAAGAAAGTGATTTATGCCTGCATTTACGCAGCAACGAGAATGTTGTAAGTGGTGATAACGGAAATTTTTCATAAATGATCCACAATTACATGAAATATGCCCTAATTAACAATAAAATATAATCAAGATAATAAATAATTAGATCAAAAATTAAAAACTGCAATTTCGGGGAATCCTATTGAATACAAAACAATGAAACAGACACGTCCTGTTTTTTTCAAAGAAATAATTAAAGATGTATAATTGTAATCATTCTTTTATATTAGCGTACACATTATCTTATGATATAATGCACGTTTGTAACATTATGACGGTCAATTATTTGAAATTACAAAGTGCTTTTAATATATTGAATTTAAAAACAAATTAATGAATCGTTGCCAAGCTTAAAGTCGAAAAAACTCGACATTATTTTTAACGGAACTATTGTCGTAATGCAATAACACTCGAGCACCGCAGCTAATAATCGTGAAAATAAACGAGGCAGAGTATTATTAAATTGAACCTTTAATAAAAATTAAATCCCGTCAAATACCCCTCGCATACTACTTTCTTTATTTTTCATCAAAAATTAAAAAGAAAATTAAATGGGTGCACAATAAATATAATTTTATCTATATACCTCACTTTATTTATAGCTTTTTTCCGAAATTTATAATTACTTAAAGACGAGCACCAACGAGAATTTTTAAATTTCAGCCGTGAAATACCGATCGCCGACTGAGACTTACTGGAGTCTTAAGCAGCTAAAACACTTATCTCAGCAGCGAACACCTTATAAGCTCTTACCGCGTGGAGAATTAGATGCATTCTTAAGTAAAAGACGCGACAAATAAGCGCCGGCAAGCGCTACTTACTTCTTCCTCCCTTCGTTTTCGTGGGTTCGCCTTTTTTTTTCCTGCTGCAAGCCCGCTGCACACAAGATAGAGAAAACTTCGCCATTACACTTAAGCCACCCGCTGAGGTTCTGGGCGTATCAACGGCACATCCACGTTAAAGGGAAAGGCGCCGGGGAATGGAGTCGCCATTAACGCTAATACTTTTGCAAAGACGCGGGGCGTACCGGAGAGAGGAGCTCTGTGAAGGGAAAGTAGGAAGAGGGAAAGGGCGAACGGAAAGAGAGAGAGAAAGAGAGGAGAGAGAGAGAGAGAGAGAGAGAGAAAGGGGTAAAGGAAGTGGGGAAGACGAGCTGGATAACGATTTTCTCGTTAAAGATTCACATGATCGTCTGTCGTTAGGCCACCCGAGCTAAACCCCCATCCAGCTTCACTCGTGAGCACTCGTGGGAGCGGAAAATTTTAATTTGAATTACAAATTACCGCGAACGGTAATTTCGTTCTGAACCAAAAATATATACTTCCGTGCCTATTCATTGAGTTCCGTGGTTTTACTTCGGAGCCAGTCGCTCGGGACCCCTCTGGGGACCATTAAGCAAAAAGAAATTTGAGCAGAATTCTGCTGGAACGGTATTCGTAAGTTGAATATTTTTCTTACTGTAAGTAATATTATATCCCTTTCTCTTGTAAAACGTGCAGGTATTCAAATCAATAATATTTCTATGCTTTCCACGTAGGTAGTTCAAGAATCATATACGCTCTTTAAAGTTTTCTCTTAAAATCGTTTGAAAAAAAAAGTTATATTAACAATACACTCGAGTAATAATATAATTGTATTAAACGTTCAATCAATCTAGTATACTACAATTGTATTAAATGTTTGATCACAAGCAATAAACTGGAACCGTTTTGATTTATTTAATCAACAAATATTGCTAATTTAAAATTTGCATTCTGTCGTTAACTGCAAGCTGTACAAATTCATGTATCTTCATTCAGTGAAACATAAACTTTTATATTTTACTTCGTGTGGAGATGAAATTGCATGTCCAAATTTTGTGATTTAGTAATTTACAATTTGGTAAGGGTGAAGTATATAGATTTTTTCAATCTTTTAGAATTAAAAGTTAATAAATCACAAATTCGCTCATGCGAATAGCTGCCACTTCAAATGAGAAAATTTTAAACTTCACTGAACGGAAATATATCAATTTGTAGAACTTACAAGTTACAGCAAAACAAAACTTTTAAATTAGCAGCACTTGCTGATCAAATAAATCAAACCGGTTCTAGTTTGTCTTGTGTCTGAGATAAATTCAATATAATAGTATAATATTACATGCTATAATAATTAGAACATATTATCAATCTAATTCGCTTAATGAATACAATCTTATTTATCATTGAAGCGTAAATTTTAACAATAGAATTTCTACTATCACTGCAAGCACAAGTAAAGTTGAAATTCCGCTTTTACGTATTACATAAAAGCAAATACAATAGACTTCACGGCAGGGGATAACGTAAGATAAATACTCCGAATACGAGAACATCAGAAGGAGACAGTCGCTGAACGAAAAAAGCTCGAAAAAGGGGGGAAAGCGAGGAAAAGAAGAAACGCAAATGAAGCAGAGGCTATTTACACGAGACGGCGAAGGTTAGGTTTGCAAAAGGGCAACGGCACCATTCTGCCAATTCGTGAGGATCCTCCACACTCGACGCTTACACCCGAGCCCGTGAAGGACAGGGGAAGGAGGATTCGATAAAAGGGTCGCGAGGAATCGGAACAAAGTGGATTTGCGAAGGGAGCCTATAGAGAAGAATACGAGGGACGTGTCGGAGGGGAAAGTATACGGCCATCAAAGTCACACGTGGACCGTGTAAACAGTCAGTTAAAAGAAGTGTACTGAGATACTTCGATAGAATATCAGTAGTGTATTTACTCGATTTCAGGCACTTTTGATTTATTTTTTTTTCCAAGACTTAAGAGATTTAGTGAATCACGAAATACTTTACGAATTCACAGCTCAGATTGAAAATGGTTAAATTATTTATTCGATTAACTTTCTTAAATAAACCTAATTACTAGAATTTGAAAATATTATGTTGTGTTTGGTCAGTAAATATCTATGTTTATTTCTACACGGATAATTTGCTTTACATTGCCACATAAATGATCTGATAAACGAATTTTCTATTAACCAGAAATTGCATTTGAACAAGTAAAACTTGCACGAAAGCATATATTTAAAATTTAATTATTTAATTGACGTCTCCGTGACTAAGCAAACTAAGATATCCCCTCTGAAATAATTTTGTTCAACCCCCGACAACTGAAAACGTTCTATCGACAAACGTAGCGCCAGAAGAACGGGCAAGCGCGACGAGGTAATGAATGTTAGTAAGTAATCTGATCGACGTAACGAACGGCCTGGCGCGTGTAAAAAGTTTTATCGCGGAAGCCCTGCAGTCACTGCAAAATTGAGAAGAGACGGTTAAACTGCAAGAAAAAATTCTCGCTCGGACAAAAAATAAAGGTGTGAATTTTAAAAAAAATCTCGCAAAAAAAAATGTTGATTCTTTAATCCTTTGTTTATGAGAAACAATTGATTTTAATTCTATTTTAAGATATCTGTTATTTTAAAAATGTTAACTACAGCTACCTGATTATGCATGGTTTAATAAATCACTAAATTGCAGCTTAATATTATAATCCGAATGAAAGTGCCTCTAATTTACTTGCACCTCTCCACAATCCGAATTATTTTCGAATAAAAAATAAAGCAGCGCGCCGGTTGAACGTCGCCGCTGCTCAATGATTCAACTACATCTCGATTATTAAGGCGTCAGCTAGTTAGCCTTTCTTGCACGATCGTGCACGCGGCAGTTAACCTGTGTGCCCACCGTTACCTTACGCTGAATAATGTAACGCAGTCATATAACCCGGGCAAGCGGTCTCGAGAGGGTTAAGGAGTGCGGAGCCAATGGTACGGCTTCACTGTAAACGGAGCAGCGAGCAGAAGGTCCGGTCAGCCTAGTTCCGCTAAAGGTTCTCATCCTTCTTGGCTCGTCGTTCAGAGGAATCTCTCAAGGAGTGATCGCAATTTTCATTTTTGATGCATGCTTATTGTTGTTCGTACTTCGTGTTTTAGGAAGAAAAAATCAGTTGTTGTTAAACAATTTTGTTGAAAGCGTGGAGATAAACGTAAATAAGCAAACTTGTTTTTCTGAAGTCATCGTTTATGAGTTATGATTTTCTTTCCAGTATATTGTTTTTTTATATTCTTTTATTTTTCTATAATAAGAAAAAGTTCGAAAGAAAAAAACTAAACGATCTTTTGATTTTTTTTATGTACCTTCAACGCTTTTCATACGGAACTTCTTTGCCGATTCATTTAGCAATGCATGGTTCTGCCAATTCTGCCGGCAGAGTCTTGAAATTCTTATTATCAGAGGGTTTAATAATAACGTTACAATATATACTCCAGAGGAGTGGCAAACAATCGGAACAGAAAATAAGGAAAGAGAAGCGTTCGACTGCAGCCAATAGGATTCGGAATTTCCACATAAGTTGGCAGGAGTTTTTCAAAGCACCATTGCAAATGTACGGGAAAATCAGTGGGACGATATCGTCGTCCCGCAGGCACGTTCGATTTAAGGCACGTCCAAACGATCGAACATCCCTTCCTAGAGGCACTGCTGCGTCTGAGAATTTACATAGAAACTCAGAGGTTAACTTCCTTCCATGGAAAAAGATACCTTTGCAGCTGCAGTACCAATCCTGTACCACCTAGGAGAAAACGAAACGGGAGAAAGAGAAGATGGAGAATGCAAGGAACAATGGCGAGTAAATAGCGAACGGAAAGAAAAGGAGAATAAGTTAGAAAGTAAAAATGTTAAGAAGTTGTAGGTGTTGGGCTTATGCAAAAAAGATTGTAAGAAAAAGATTAAGCAAATAAGAGAATTCTAATGTTAAGTTGAAGTTTTCAATGGAAAAAGCCGGAGTAAAGAGTTTTTATTATTACACTTGATTCTATAAAAATTAAAATCAGTCCAAACAAGTAATTGTGATAATTAATTTTTTACACTTATATCATCTTCAAAATTTATGTGAAATTATATTCAATTCTATTTACGATAAGAGTTTCATCTTTTCTTGAGTATAATTTTATCATTATAATTATCAAACTTACTTGATTTCATTTAATACCACCTTACTTATATTTTTTGAAAACAAACATTCTTTTTGAAGTAAATGTGTATAGATACATGCAAAGCTGTTATAAACCACAAAATCTCGTGAAAATAGTTTGTGGATTCATTAACTTAATAACAATAGCCAAAGTGATTGTTTCGAGGCGGTAGTTGAAAGATTTACTTTTTGAAACCACAGAGATGCTGTAGCATCAGAGAAAAAAGAAAATTAAATAATGAAAGAAAATTAATTCTTGCTTTAGTATTTTTAGGATTTCTGTATTCCAACGGAATGTAAAAAAGGAACCATCTTAGATTTAGCTCACATTGCCAAAAAATGCATCCATTTTATTTAGTTTCCTCGTCTACTTTCCCTGGTAAAAATGAAAAACATTTTTAGAGCAAGAATTGGCCATTTTTTAAAAATTTACTATGAATGCCCAACAATGCCCTTTAATGATAAATGCTAAAATTTAACTTCAAAGCATTAAAAATGGTGTAATTTCTAGTATTATTCGAAAAACCCATTAATTTCTTTCTAATTATAAAGCGCAAAACAGGCGCAGTACATCAGATGCCAGTACAGAAGCACGAAACCGCCAAACAACTGAACATTTGAAGCGACGGAAAGCAAAGAAGTAGTTCCCAGAGAGTGTTTCCCATGCATGCAGAATCGAAGGTAAGCCAGAAAGCGCGGGAAAATACGGGGAAAGAACCCCCAGGCCCTGGAGTGTTTGCTCGAAAAATCGTTTCTCCCGCACCGAAGAATCATGCCTCGGAGTCTTGATGACGGTAGGGGGGGAGGGGGTGAAAACGCACGGGAAAACGGGCAAGTGGAAAACTAAACTCCGAGAGATCTAAGCACGCCATCGACCAACTTCTCGCGTCCGCCGTATTTACATAGGATAGATTCGTCGATGCTTCGATCGTTCGGTAAACATCGAAGCTTGCGAAATTCGGGAACCGACATATCCGAGACGTTAACAAGGGAAAGGGAAACGAAGAGACTCTTTCAGGGGTCTACTTTGAAACGAGATCCTTCAATTTCTATGTTTGAGTATGCGTATTTATGTTTTCAATGTTTAATTAAGCATTAAATTATAATTTAATTTATAGTTTCGGCTTTGAGATTGTAATGAATGATTAGAGAATCGGTTGAACGTCTAGGTTGGATAGTCTTTTTGATGAGATTTGGTTGAATTAAAAAAGAATTTAAGATAGAAAATCTTAAAAGTAATTTTTATTTTACTGAATTATTCATCAATTATTATCTGCATTGAAACAAATAAAAATCTCAAAACGTTGGTTTTGTTTTAATCACATTCTAGCAAAGTATGTCTATGCTGTTTTTCTGGACCATTTCATTTATTGTTCGAAATAATATGTAGCGAAATATATGTAGCAATAACGCAACAAGAAGTTTGAACTTCGATATTCTTGTGGTCTCTAAAAAAAATGTCGAATGGGTAAAAAATTTAACGATAGAAAATTGCAAGAAGGCAATTCTAACAGGAAATTATATACAGGTGCTGACTGCACGGAGTAAAAGCGAAATAGTGAAAGACAAATGAATAAGTCATATTGCAAGGACAGCTTTTACTTGATTTTTGAAGATATTTGGTAGAAAAAGGGGGTATATGGGTCGCGATTTTATCGTTTCTTTTTCATTTGTCCGATTGAATATTTTTACTGCGTTTCATTTCATTTTCTTTCTCGCATTGATTTATTCTGACACAGCTGGGAGGTAAAGCTTGTTTTCTTCTAAATTTCTTTCATTTCTTATTTATATTCCACTAAATAAATACTAATATTACGTTTCCATTACGAACTTTCTATAAGCTGCGAGTGGAAAATAACACTAGAAGCAGTTCAAAAACGATCGAAAACCGTTTACCGTGCAATTCTAATAATTGTCTAATTTTCAAAGACGGGCTGGAACGTCCCATCTACTCGGTAAAAGATAATACTGCGTCCCAAATGAACGGAACTATTTGCTTCGGCTTCTTAAAAGAAAAACATTCTCAGAAAAAGACTGGCATCAGCGCAAACAAAAAATTTTCTCGTAACGCTCGCGTGCTCATAAACTTGCATTACCCGCCATTGCATTCCTCGGCATTTTCGTAAAACTCTTCTATGGAAAAGAGAGGTTAGCCGTTTGCATTTAACCATAAAAACGGAAAAAGAAAGGGAGTAAAGAGGGAAAGCGAACAGGGAAAAGAATACCGTGCGATTCTCTCGATTCGTGATGGATTCTCTCTTTTTACCCCTTTTTACCCCAAGTCGCTGTTTCGTTCTTTGGAGAAACTACGCCGAGCGGCGATAATGAGCTGAGCGTAATGGCCTATTTAAGTATTCGTCCGACGCGCTGCCGAGCTCGAACAACGTAACGATCTCGAATTACCGGCTGCGTCGTAGTAATAAGGGTCAATGGAATATGAATACCGAGGAAAGCGCTGACCGAAAAAAAAGAGAGAAAAAGACAGGCGAAAAGAGCGCCTCGCCAATTGATTGCGCCGACTTTCCACGAAACGCGAAGTTTGCGCAAAGTGTATAGCTATATATCGGCAAAGCGGTTAATCGCGTGCGATAATATAGTCGGCGTTGTCCCGACACATTATTGGATTTCGCTCCGACTCTATCCTATTTCCTTCGTTCTCGCCTTATCTTATTATGCCGGCGACGTGACCTTCGTGCTGCAGGTGCAAAAAAAAAGAAAAAAAGATACGGACACCCCGAATATCGTGCAAATCTTTAAATATAAGTACTTTATATCCTCAAATTTTCATTCGAATTCATGCATTTGAGCTATTCGTTATTTTTTTTATTTCAAAACTCTTTTTTTACACTTGTGTTTTCGCTGTATAATGTATCACTTTACGTACTTCAATATTTTAGTATTTCAAATTGTTCTTTTCTGAATTTTTTTGTTTTGGTTTAAATAAGATTTAAATTAAAGGTAAGGTCGCCTCGGCATTGTAATTTGATGCTATGCTTTGGCTGCGATACGGCCTTCGTAAAGGAAGGTCAGAGTACTTTCAACATCCATAAATAAAAAAGTCAGAATTTATCAACGTACGTCTCTTTCGCTGGGCAAACGTCGTATACTAACCGTTATATACTAAAAAACCAAATGCAAAAAGGAAGATTATATAATTTACTTTATTGACTAGAAAATTTACACACCTGTAAGTTTTATAGATATTATGAAGTCACTTCTAAGCAAGTCCAGGAAACTTTTAACTTTTGGGTAGTAGAAATTTTTTTGTTTTTAAGCACACTATTGATTGAATTTTTTTCTTGGAGTAATACCTGCAAATAACAAGAAAACAGCAGGGCTCTTAGTTTTTTTTACAAACTTCTTGTTTATTTTTGGAAAAAAACTTTTCGCAGGTGGTGCGCTCTGTAGTATTCGAGGTTTAGATGTCGATTCATCTTGAGGACGCTGTCTGACGACAATTGCTCGCCGATGATGACGTCTAGGTGGTGCGCAGGTGTCTATTCACCTTGACGTGGTGATCTCCAAGTACCAAGTCTGCGATGATGGTGACAAAAACTACTGAGCACACCACTTAGACATCATCATCGGCGACCTGATGCTGATTTCTACAAAAAATGTTCGGTAGAGCAAAAGCAGCATTCTAAACGGATTTTTACTTTTTTAGTTGACAAAATGTCTTCAATTTTTACAGATTATAGCTATTTACATTCTAAATTACCAAATTTTTTTCAGAGCGGTTGATCATTTAATTTAATAGTTGTAAGCTTTAAAAAAAACGCTTCTGTTAATACAAAAGAACCACAATAGTTAGAGTAATTATTTTTTTTGAAATTGTAGATATTTTTATGATTTTTAAAACGATTATTGTCCGATTCAAATATCTCAATCCTAGCATTAAAAAAATGGAATCTGCGAAATAAATAAATGGATGTTTGATCCGCCTTGTATGTGATACTAATTAAATGCTCTTATTTATTCTAACGCATATTGTATTTACATACTCTGTTTTAACGTTATTACAATTTTGTAATATAAGTAAATTTCCATGTGTAATTTGGTAAGATTTTTACAGTTAATAATTAATCTATTCACAGATATTTACATTTTTATTAAAATATATTTCATTTCGTTAAAGTCAATGAAATTTATAATTTGGCTTATTAAATTAAAAAAAAAAAAATCCCTTGTTTCTTACAGAATTTTAGCCTATGAACTTTGTATTAACTTGCATAATTTATACAATTAAAAAAAGATCATAAATGAAAAAGTAAATGAACTATAAATAGGCAAAAATAAAAAATAAAAGAGAGCTAGAGAGAGGGGGAGGGAGAGAGAAGAGAAAGCACTTGCTCAAGCTCAAGGATGCGGAAAGAATAGTGGTACTTGGTACTGCCGAACCGTAACGTCATGAGTCCCGCGAGCTCGGCACTGCACACTCCGGGCTCGCCCAGCTAGAACCCTTTTTCCTCTCGTCCCCCTCGGGGAAAGCAGGGAGCCCGCTCCTCCGCTAATGTGTGTAGCGTACCGAGCACGCATCGCACACTTGCACGCGAACGCGACTCCTGTATCCACGTGTGCGCAGATATCGCATGTTCCCTGTCGTTCGTTTGTACACATACCGGCGCAGCGGCGACGACTGCCGGAGAGGAAAGGAGGGCCGCGAAGCTTTGCCATCGCCGAGCGCTGGCAGCGTTTTTCTTCCGCTAACATTTCGCTGTCGGTTTAAGTGGGTCTCAGCCTCCCCAATGTAACGGCGCCCTGTGCTATCTCGACCGAACTAGTCGAGCCGCTATATTTCAAGCTGGAGTCCTTTCCGTTCTCCCGGGCTGTGGAATATTGAAAAAAAAGAGAGGACTGATGACAGGTGTTTATTTAGCGAAAATTATTTAAATTCGGACGTCAAAGGAATTATCGAGTTTTTAAAGTCTCTATTTGTGCATTTGAATTTTTCATGAGATAAACACGTTCGAATATTTGGCTTGGGGAAAAAAAATTTCTGCATTAATTTAATCGTATGTATTCAAATATGTTTGCACTGCTCTACAGAAATTTTCGATGTGCAGCAATGATTGCTTTCAAGTGACAACTTGTTTACAGAGACTTTTTTTATTCGTAAATGCTTTCAACTTGTTGGTCGCGGAGTTGACAATTACACGTACAATTCTCGGACATGCATAATAAACCGGAAATGTAAAAAGTTACTTTGTCAAGTGTTTACTGGCCAATAGTGACATGTTTATTTCGTATATTGCGTATGACTAGTCATAAGAGGACTAGTTAAAAGTGGAATGTGTAATATAGCATTAATGTTTATAGGACATTAATTTTTATAATTTTAATCAAAATATATTTCTTACATTTCTTTTTATTTATAAAATTATATATATTATATTTCTGTTGGGATCTGTCTTCATTATCATTCCTTTTCTCCAATTATTATATCACCAATTAGATAATTTAAACCACAAATGGGTATTATTATTCGTTTATTAAGTTACTAAATGTCTTGGGATAAATTAAAGTACATGTTGAGCATGACCACGATTCTCCATTCTTAAACTTTTGTTCAAAGTCGTTGTCATCATTTTTCTCGATCTCTTGGGGCTCATTGTCAACGTTGACATTGTGCAACAGGTAGACTTTTTGCTAAAGTTTTTGTGCTATGCAACTTTCTCTTGTTTTTATATATTTCAATCACTTTATTTAAATTATTTATATGAAGTTTTGCTGGGAAGTTTAAAAAAAAAAAAATGTAGAAAAAATGTTTCGCTCAGGCGGCAAAACCTTTCTCCCAAAACAAACACTGCTTAGAACGTATATTCAAATACCCGTCAGTCCGGAATTTTCAGACACTTTTCTCAAAAATGTCTGCTGGATTTCGGTGATTTTCGGTCCTGGGGGCCGGATTATATCCGGATTGAGCTGGAGACTCACGAATAGTTCTAATCGATAGTTAATTTAGTAAAGGAAAATTAAAGTTGAACACTGTAGGTCTCGCTAGATGCTTCTGATAACTTTTGATGGAAAGAATGACTACCTTCATTCCTGATCTTCAGTGGCTCGATCGGGCAGTGTGAAGAGTTTTGATTCGGGCACCGAACTCAAAGGCCTTAATTTCTGCCCATGAACATCACTGTATTGAAGACATATTTGTTCATGAAAACATATTGATATCTATATTGGAACACAGATATGGCGACATTAACACAGATGAAAACAATTAAGTTAAAAACGATTTATATTTTTGTAAAAACAATGATAGATTTATTTAGGGGAATATAACATCTTTAAAAGCGTCCCCATTAAATTAGCTATGAAAAATATAACTAAATAAATAATAGATTCATACGTTATTTTTATAATAATCTATTCAATTTTTTTTTTCAAAAATTACATTATATGTTTACAGTGAATCAAAAACAATTTATTTTAATTATTTAATAATTACATGAAGACAATATACTGCATTTACATAACAAAACGAATACATACTTTTTAATGGAACTCAGTTTCAACCGATACGGATATAGATAATCGTTTGTCGTTATTTGTATCACGAGGGGAGTACGAAATTTTTTTATTCATACTTTGTAATCGGATTACAAAAATCATCCCCCGGATGCCTTTTCAGTGGATTACAGAATAAAATATTATTGAGGCGATTTAAATATTGATATTTTTTGACATTTACAAGTTAATACTTATCATTATTTTAAATTAAACTTTAATCCTTATTACAGAAAAAAAAATTTTTTTTGACAACTGGAAAGCTTTAGTCTGAAAAACTCAAATTACTTCCACTCCAATCGAACGTCGCGGATGCAATTACTGCATTTACGAGTAAAATTTGATATCCGCTGAACAGTTAATTTTCGTCACCGCCGTCAAATAAATTCTCCAACGGACGCAAAACAAAAACACCCAGCAAAAGCGATCCGACGCTGCTACCGACTACACGGAAGACCGTCCGAGGGAGATATATAGGGTCGATCTCGCTCGAATCAAAAGTCCAAGCCCTGAAAAGTTAAATTAATTTCAGGTCAGCGCTGGCTAACAGTTATCTCCTCCCTCGACGAGAGGGCGGCAAAAGAGCGCCAAAGGCAGCGAGAGCTTGAAGATAAAACTCCCGCAGAGAGGGGGTGGGGGGAGAGAAGCGCGATCAAAAAGCAAGTGTGCGTTGCCGACAAAGATAGTAAAAGGGAAGGGGAGCAGAAGTAGAAGTTCGTTTAAAACAACACGCAATTGGTTTAGCATATCAAGCGCAGCTTGGGTCGCGAAATTTTGCTGATACCGCGGAATGAAAGCCACTAGCGAGCGACTCGAACGCCAAGCAATCGCTTTGGCCGTGTAAGAGTATGTGCATATATCGATTTTTTTTCTCCTTTTTCGCCGCGGCGACCCTTACATTTTCGCTCCGACTATATTTCTTGCGGACTTCTGCTTTCTTTCCCCGGGTGTTTCTGTTTATTCTTTCAACGGTCGGAATTCTTAATCTTTGAGTGTCGCATAAATATTCAGACGGAACATTTCGATTCCAGCGTTTTAAACTTACGTTCTATTATAAATGTAAAGTATAAAAGCACGCGAGTTTTTAATGACGTATTTTCTGGGAAAAGTATGCAATCCAATAGGTTGCATAAATAAAACTTCGGACAATAAAATGTATTATCAAATTCGAAAGCTATTATAATAAAATATGTTATTAAATGTGGTGGATCGCATTGAAACATTTTATTGACATCATTAATTCAATAACATTTATTGCGGAAATTATATTCATCTAATTAAATCAATTGTATTTTTTCTTAGTGTAAGATGTAACTTTAAAAACGTGAATTATCTCGTGCGTCAAAAGTAGACAATTGTACTTCAAGGAATCACTTACGCAGTCATTATAGAAAATTGCATAAGAAGCTCCGTAGAAACGTACGCGTCTGACTAAACGCTTTACTGTTCTACTTACAGAAGAAGATAAAAGCAAAAAAGTTCTCTTCCGCGTAAAATAAATTGTTGGCACTTTCAGTGCACAATAACAAAGAAAAAAATTAATAACATCCCCAAAGTTCAGAATTACAATAGCACCACAACTTACTTTAATAATAATCGTCACGGACACATCCTTTGCTCTAATTTGTCTACATTACACAGCAGTATTTCTACTCATTGAACATACGCGAACCGCTAACCAAACTGCAGTGAATTTAATTCGAGTCCTCGAGACTGTTTCTCGCCGGCAACAGACGACCGAGGCAGCTTCCTCTAGGTGTACCGTCTCATAGATACGTGTACGTACGGTCTTGACCGCGCTTAGATCAAATACAGGACAAGCTTTGCCGGCGCTTATATCAGCAGATCGAGCGCGCCGCCCGCCCCGAAGTGCTCAGCCGTGTGAGTTAGATCGCAAATAAGCAATACCTGTGGATCGCTGCTGCCCAGCGGAAAGGAAAGGCTCTCTCTCTCTCTCTCTCTCTCTCTCGCTCTTGAATATGCTGCGGTCAGTGAGCTATAAGCTTTCTCCCTCCTCCGATTCGCAGATATAACTCACTATGAAGGCGCCTGACTTACGGGACGCTGAAACACGGAAGGGAGATTTACTAGATCCCGTGGCTCCAGAGTGGCTCTCTGTATATAGGAGGGCATGTAGCGCTCCGCTGCCGCCCGCCGCTGGAAAAACATTATTGTGACTTAAGTACGCGACTTGATTAATGGATCTGTTTGGGAGCTTATTTAATTTGCTCGATAAAAAATTCACTCTGTCTCTATCTCCCCCCTCTCTCTCTCTCTCTCTCTCTCTCTCTCTCTCTCTCTCTCTCTCTCTCTCTCTCTCTCTCTCTCTCTCTCTCTCTCGTTCCCTCTCTTTCTTTCATTTTTCGCTAAAATTTTATTAAACTTGAAAAGCTGTGTATATGCGCGACGTTTAAAATCCAGATGATTTAGTGAGCTGAACTTTTTCACGCAAGTAACATTTTTGCTAATTAGCTTTACTTAATTAACGACTGTTTTAAATTCATCCAGGGTATGTAACTAAAATGCATAAGCTGATTAGTTATAAGTATCGTGCCATTTACATTTCACGTTCCTTGTCAAATGTGCCAACTTAGATATAAACTAAATGAATTACAAAACTGGATCGACTTAAATTGAATTATGATTTATACATTATTTCTAGTAACTGTAAAACTTTTGAAATTTAATTCTACTACAAAAGAGCTTCTTTAATATTCTTTATTTCAAATAACCTTCGCGACTACAATTATCCGTGTAAAAAAAATTGTATAATAAAATTCTTTCTTCGATTACGTGAATATATTTATCTTTGAGCTACCAGACGTACGTATAGGAAACTCACTAAAAAAATATTTCTACAACGTAAAAAAAATTTTTTTGCTTTTCCTTTCCTTCACTTTTTTCCCATTTTTTCCGTCTTTCCACGCCACTTATTCTTCGATTTCATAATAATAAACCGCACTAAGCATTAAAAAATGCACACTGCACAGAGTACACGTGGCAACTCCTCTTTTTCCGCCTTCCTCTTTCTCTCTTTCTCACTTTCACTTTTTCAGTCGTCCTCTTTTTTTTCATTTTTCCCATCACGTACACTCACAAATGTTCCTCGCTGAAAAATTGGAATTTTCGTCACAAACCGAGACTTCTAAAAAGGAAAAAGGCACAGGGAAAGGGGAGCCGGAGTCAAATTCCGGAAATAATATTATACATTTCGTGCCTCGTGCACATGGATGTTTCAAATAGTCGTTTTTTTTCTTCCTCCACCATCCTCGCTCCCGTTCTTTTCGGCTGCGTGTGCCTTTTTCACCTTCCTTCGCGCGGAGAATCTTCTGGAAAAACTTAACCCAGTTTTCGCGGCGCGCGCCGAAAGTCGCGCAGCTGTTTCGCCCGAAAGTAGCGAGTCAAAAAGGGAGGCGTGCACACTCGGTCCGGACAATAAATGCGATTTACCGCGAACGGCTCTCGTATCAGTGTGTTTCGAGAATACGAGCGCGGCGGGGCGAAAGAAAAAAAAAAGAACGAAGAAAAAAGGCATACATCTCGCGGCTAAAAATGAAACCGGTTCCCGGCGTTATATTTCCTGATTTGGCCGCTTGCGCGAGATGCACCGGGCCGTGCTCTTTTACTTTATACGTGCGCTCATCCGAACAAATGAAATTTCATGCGCTTGTGCATTAGCATGAATTAAAACTAACATAATGCCACAAAGGACAAATTACGCCCTCTCTCTGGCTTTCTCTCGTTCGGTCGTTCCGCAGCTCCCTTATTCTCTCTTCCTATACGCTTTTCGCTCGCGCTCTCCCACCCCACCTCTCTCTCTCTCTCCGCGTGTTTCCGTCCTTTCCGAGTCCAGCTGGCCCACTTTTGTCCACAACTCATCACGTATACATACTTTTCACCTCCCTTTTTCATGGCAACGCCAGAGCCACTGCTGCCTACGTTACTCATTTCCCACCTTAATTCAAGCTATTACTTTCTCGCTGTTCTGGACTCTTTTCGCGCATTCTATTTTCCACCTTCCTCTTGTTATTTCTTTTTTTCTATACATGAATACCATCACGCGCCCTCTTTTAATTCCTTTGCTCTGCTTGACTTCATTTCTTGCCAGCCTTTTATTTACCCTGCCTCTTAACAAGGTTTGTTTTTTAAAGTTCCTTAATTTTCTTTCGTCAATTATTCATCGGAAATTTTTTGTATTATATTATAATATTTACTTTTGGAAATTTTTGCACTTTTACAAACCTAATATTTTTTTACATTCCAGAGGAAATTAATTCACCTTTCTTTTATTAAAAGATGTGCGTTGTGCAACTGTACAACATATCTATACCATTGGAAAAGGTCAGTAAATAGATCAAATAAATAAAATGGGATAAAATAATAAATAAAAACATTACTTTCTGCGGCAATACCTGTGCTTTTTGACAAATGAAAATTAGTTACTTTCTGACTTATTTCTGAAAATAGAATGCGCATTGCACTATCATTAATGAAATTCGAAATGCATTATCAAGTTCTAAAATAGAAAAAAGAGCAAGTAACAAACTACCTAACGAATTCACGTACACAACTTCGACGTTTCACCATTTCCAAACTTTACGAGATTGAGTACTTCTACCTCGTAGCTTTTCCCAGCGGCATACTTAATTCACGATAGCTCTCTGCCTTCTCTCTCTTTCTCCCTGTCTTTCTCTCTCGCTCACGGCTTCTCTATGCGCCTCTCGCTCTCTTTCTTTTTCACGCTTATCAGTTTCTGCTCTTCCTGAACGCACGCAAAAGTAATGATGAAGTTTAGCCTCGAAACCTCGATCCCCTGATGACGAGTATATCATAATAGAGGAAATGTATGACTGGGATTTACGATGTAACGTAAATAAACTTGCTTAACTATAGTATAACGATTGATGAAGTATGAGAAACGAAGTTGATACAATTTTTGCACGTATTTTGCACAAATAATGTTAATATATTATTGAGTACTTAAATCAAATTTAATAAGAAAAAGGCGATTTTTCTTACTAGAATAAATAAGTAATATCTGTAATTTAAAAAATACTTTTATTTACTTACGTTCTTATTCTTTGTACTTCCTTACCATCTGTTTTTTTTGTATAATGATTTATTATTTTACTTTACTCCATGAATAATCACAAAAAAGTAACAAGGACCATAGTATGGACGTAATCATATAAGCAATAATCAAAACCTTCACTTTGACTATCAAACTAACAAGTTTATTTCCTTCCCAAAGTCTAAATTCAATGATCTCCAACTCGAGTGCATAAATTACACCTCTTATCCTGCGAAGGCAGTACGAAATTTTTGCACTCTGACGCAATTTTCCGGGCGACCGAGTCCGAGAAAAAGGGGGTATCGACGCCCGGGCCATATACATACACGCGCGCTCGTACATATGCGGTGAATCCGATGGTTTTATTGTACAGCTCGCTCTGTACAGAGGGCCATGAAGTCGGGGCGGTCGGCACCGCTATCGGGATGATGGTCGAGCGATTTATCGCCAGGACGCACACTCGGCGACTTGCGCGCGCGCCTGTGTGTACACGGGGGGCTTTCGCGCAGCTTTAAAATTATACCCGGGCTGCCAGAAAATTTCGTCGGCCGCTCGCCGCCGCGCGGCTTTTCAGCGGCGTTTGCATTTGCTGCCGCGCGCGACGCGGTGAATAACCGCCCGGCGATTCTATTCTCGCGATAAGTGGACGTTTCTCGATATTATATACGAGCGCAAAGTGCGCCGTAATCTTAATGAAAATTTCGTTTCGTTCTCCGCTGCTTTCTCTCTCTCCTTCCACTTGCTTTTGCTTTTTGCACCGTGCTTTTAGCGCTTTATCTGCGGACAAGAATGTTTTTGCGGTTGACTAACAATGTAAGAGAATGTTTATTAAATAAAATTGTCGGCCGACCTCATTTTTATCTCAACGAATTTTCGGTCAATTGCAAACTTCGCAATTAAAAATTTTACGCTCCGATTTGATTATCCATACAAAAAGGCCGGGCCTTTCGTTTCGGCCGTACCAATCAGCGAATTATTCAGCATCCGCGGAATAAAAACCGCGCGCACCGTTGTTTTTTTTTCTCTCCTAAATAATGATCGATTTATTCGGAACAGCTCGGCTGTAAAACTAGGACGGCAAACCGCAAGAAAAACTGGGCTTTCGCGCGGGCGAAGAAAAATGCGCCCGCGTACGGTTTAAGCTCTCTCTCTCTCTCTCTCTCTCCCTCCCCCCCCCCTACCCAGCCGGTGTAAGGGATGGAAAATCGCGAGCTTGTTGAATGACTCGAAAAATATTCCTTCCACCGGCGCGAGCGCGAGAGGCGCTAAAGCTCGCACGTATACACGCGAACGAGCGTCCACAATTCGCGATACACGAAAAGCGCCGCGCGCACGGGGGAGGGGGGGAGGGAGGTTATCGCGTGCGCACTATTGCCGCCGCCGCCGCCGCTGCCGCCGCTCGAGCATCGGGAAACGAATCGCCGTAAATCACGCTTGGATACAATAACGCCGCTGAAAACACGAGGAAGCGTTTCCCTGCACCTTTTTGTCTTCTCGTTTTCTCTCCCTCTCTCTCTCTCTCTCCCTCTCGCTCTCGCTCTTTCTGTCACTGCCTTTTTTGGTGTGCGCACTGAGCATGCATTTGTCTCCGATTTTCCGAATGCACTATGGACTTCTCTCACTTCTTCTTTACCCCTTTTCACGACTTTTTTTTCGCCCGCGTTTATGCTCAATGATTTACGATCGATTGCGCAAATGGCTTGTTTTCATTTTACTGCTATCAATCACGCGCCTTTATCAAATACTAAAAAGTTTAATGATTCATTAAACCTTTCGATTGATATTTTCTCGCGATATTATCCGCTTGATAATGAGATCATTATGCACCGATGATACCGCATACTCGAAATAATACAGTATTCGATATAATATACTTTTAATGTTTTTTTTTATCGCTTCACTGAAAGTTTCGTGCGAACAAAAACTCTTATAAATTCCATCTCGCATTTACCGAGATAATCGTTTGTTCAGATATTCAACTTCTGATCCGCTCTCGTCATCGCGACGCAACTCTTTCTCCGCCTACTATCTCTGCACGGAAATAAAGGCGAACGCAGGAGAAGCGTCGTCGCGCTAATTGTAATGCGAAAAATGGAGTGTCTCCGTGTTTTCGCGCCCTCGCGAGTTTTTCTCGTCTCGGCCCGCAGGAGCGAATGGAGACAGGATAAACCGTTCCCGACGGAACTTGTGCGCGGCGCGCGAAGAAAAAGCGAGACAAGGCGATGGAAAGCTCGCGCGGAAGCCAAAGGCACACGGGGAAAGGGAGGGAAAGATCTCCGCCTCGTTAACACGTTTTGCCGGAGTTACTCGCGGATGTAATTTAAACTCGATTCTTTTTAATGAAGGGCGACCGCAGCCACGTATAATTACGGCGCGCTCGCCTGTGTGCGGAATAGCAGCGACGGTGCATTACGTGCTGATACACTGCGGGTGCGTAGCTGTACGCACCGAGTCTTTGAACACTCGCCGGAGCGAAGGCGGAGACCGCAGAGAAAATAGAGAAAAGCTTTTCACGGTATAAAATTTTCATTCCCGGAAAACGGTTTGCGCGCGCGGGGATTTATTTCTTTTCATTTTCAGCCATTATTTGTCGTTTTAATAGTTTTCCACGAGTATACTTAATATATGATATAAATATTTTGTAATTACAATGCGTTTCTTTTTTAAAGCCTTCTGGCCGCGAGGAGTTTCGAAAAAGTTTTGAGAAATTATTCAAATTACTAGCAGCTCAGCGCGGGGTAATGAAAAAGTCATGCACAAAACTTGAGAAGTAGGTAAGCAAAAGAGCGGAGAGCAGAAGGATGAAAAGGCGAAATAGAGACGGCGAGTGATTTACTTATAACGAGAAAGAAACTGGAACTAACTGAAAATATAGCTAACGCTCGTAAATGAAAGTGGTTATGTGCGCAAGTCCAAAAGATACAAAGAGAAGACCTAATTATTCTTAGTATTTCGAAGTTCATTAAACGTTCAGATACGTTTCAAAAGGCTCAAAGCACTGACAAAAATAAAAATATTTTTTGAAGTAGACAAATTAATTGAAAAAGAAAAGCGGCTTGCGCAGTAATTGCGGCAAATTAAAAAACTATAAAAATTGTTTTTAATAAACGTTAATTTATTTTCTACATTAATTTATTTAAGATTTATTAATTTAATTATTTAAAAATTTTATTATTCTCAACACATAGTTTTTATTCATAAAGTATCTATTTGTAAAGATTATTATTTTTTACGAGAATACAATCTTTGAGAAAACTAGCGGTCTAATAGTAAAGTAATTAGAATTAATTAAAATTTCTTTTAATTTGAAGTTCATTCATTAAAAAATGTATGTAGAAATTATTTTTTTACCCCACTGAAGTAATTATTTCTCACGATTCAACAAATTTAAAAAATAATCAATTACCTCTAATTCCATTCCACGCCTTTTCCACTATACTGAATAATCTCCTTAAGTACATTTTGATCGTTTACATTTCATTTGCATGAGTGAACTACAAGTGTTAACTTCTACAATCTCATTCAATTCAGTCATAATCACAGCTCCCCCCCGTCACTTGGCATGATTCGAGCAGATGTCAGCATGAGAATCGTGACGATTTTTCGCGCAAATAATAACGCTCGGCAGTCGCGGGAATAACGAAGCAGACGTAATGAAATTTAATTTGCGTCGCTCGCTCAGCCCCGAGGAGCGCGCGCACGAAGCTCATTTATGAAGACGTAAAGACGAGCACACGCGAGCGAAAAAGGCCTTATTACGCAGATATATACAGTTGGGAAGCGAGCGGCAAAGCTTTCCACTCGCGGCGTTCTTTTAAGGCGAGCTCAAAACGAACGCCGAGGTTAGATTGACGGCTGCAGGCTGCCGGAAAAGGAGAGAAGGAGACAATGACGGGGTAGCGAAAGAGGGAGGAGGGTAAAAGTACGACGCATCGGCGAGTAACGATTACGAGGAGCAATAATTTAAAATCGCCGTGTAAAGTTTATACGAGGGACTTGGTATAAGTGGGGCTGTAGGAACACGGCGGAGAGAGCGAAAGTTCGCGCGCTGTCGAAGAAAAAATACCGTAAAAAGGGAGTATCAGGGCATTTTGGGAGGAATTCCCAGCGAGATTTACGACGGGGTCGCTATTATTTCAGGACTATTTTTAAATTCCGGGGTACTTCCAAGGTGATTTGAATGTTTGTAAGGTCACAGTTAAGAAGGAATTCCTCGGAGTATTCTTATTTGCAGTATTCGACGCAGTTTAATGCCACCGAGTAACATTAAAACACTGGAGAATGCGCAATTACACGCTAAAGAGCAAACGTTTAAATTTTAAACCGCATAAACCAGTTAATATTTAATTGTCGCGCGAAACTGCCTTCATTCAAACATTTTCGTATTTGTTTTACCAAGTCGCAATAAAAAGCTCATAAAGAAGCAGGATTCGGAAATATTACATACGAACCGCATACTTGGAGAGGGTAACATTATGAAATTCCGAGGCATTCGACAAGCCCTCTCTCTTCCTTTCTCTTTATTCCACTCCCTCATAAGCTCCCACATAAATCCCATCGTATCACCGCACGAACGTCGACTTCGACTCTCTCTCTCTCTCCCTCTCTTCCTTTCCAATTAAAATCGTCAATTCGGTTTATTAGACAAGTTCCGGCAGGGCCGTATATCAGTCTCCGATTACAAACGTCGAATTCTGCGCTCCTTTCCAGAAAGGAGTTTCCGCCGCCGCCCCCCTCCCTCCCCCGCGGCATCGCCGAAGGACAGGAGCGGCATTTTATTATGAGTTCATAAATATTCGGACTGCCGTTACGAGTCGGGCTCGGGATCGCGGACATACGTGGAGAGGAGAACAGACGGCCGGAAGTTAAGCTCCGGGTCGCTTTAGGGCGGGCACTTGTCTTCGCGCGGTGCGCAAAGTGAAATTCTTGCGAAGTTTAATTTAATTAGACACGAGCTACGCTCTCGCGGGGATGAGGGGCAGAGGAGGAGGGGGAGGGGTCCCCGCAGAGACGATTAATCGTGCCGCGACCGATACGCCGCCGTCGTCGTCGTCGTCGTCGTCGCTGCGAAGCCAGAGCTGCTGTTTGCGTTATGCGCCATAACGTTCCGCTGACTTTATATACATGTATATAGGGATTCTTCATCGGGAACTTATATACGCGCCGAGAGAGAGAGAGAGAGAGAGAGAGAGAGAGAGGGGAGAAAGAGACGGGAGACGTTATGAATTTACTTTCGCTCAAGTTCCCACTTTGGCCTCCGACGCTGCAAGCTGCACCGAGCTGCACTCTGTCCTTTGTGTTAGTCGCGCGCTGCCGATGATGCGAACGTAACCCAAGATATATTATACAGAGTATACTCTCTCTCCCTCTCTATCTCTCTGTTTATCCCGGGCACGGCGCCGACGTTAAATCTCTACGTGGATGTTGTTTTCAGCAACAAACATTGTGTATTTTAGAAATACTGCCGGGGATATTTTTTTTGAGCTTTAGACCGTATTTCAGCCTGCCGTTAAGTTGTGTGTTTCTTAAATGCTAGTTTTTTTTTCTTACGTGAATTGATTGTAGAAAATTAATTATTAAAAAATAGAATGCCTAACGATAGTTGAGGTTTTTTACATCAAAATCGAGTTTTTTTCATCATTTTTCGAATAAGTTTATTGCTTAATTTTCACAGAGTACTTATTTAGTTAATAGTACAATTGAAGGGGCTCTTATTCGCAATTTAGCAAAATTTACTTTGTTTCAGAAAATTGGGAGTTAAATACACGAAGTGGAACTAATACCTCTATCCGATGCATTAACATTGATTTAATCCGATAAGCTACTTTTCCAATTACAAACAATATTCGAGTTATGAAGCTTACGTAAATCTAAGCACATAACACTTAAGGCAGCATCGAGCGCCCCCTTATCTTTGTAAGCGAAAGCGGCTTAATCGAGCACCAAGTAAGATATTTAGCGGAAAGACAAAGTTGCAAAACGTCGAAGATTAAGCAAAAGAGAGAGAGAGACAGAGAGTGGAGCAGTGAATAAGGGATAAGATAATGGCTTAAAAATGTTGATAATGCGAGGCAGTTGGAAGTAATATCACGACTAAAGCAGAAGGAAATAAGACGGTGAGCGCGAGGAAAAGTTGCGAAATCGTCTTCCATTCTTTTGTAAAAATCAATTTTCAAAGTACCTTTCGAGTACAGCAATATACCGCGTTACGCTCGGCAACAACTTATCAAGTGGATATTACCGAGTCTTTAAGGTGCACTTTTTGACACTTAAAAGGGCAATAGATACCAGGGGGGAGAGGAGGAGACAGACAGAGGTAATGCGCGATAGCAAGAATAGCTCATATAAGATAGAACTTAAGCGAAACGAGCGAGGTAGAACGAACAGGTCTCTTAGGACCCCTAATCGAAGAGCTCCATCTCCCTCCTCCCAGCCTCCCCCCCCCCCCCCCATCCAGCTCATTCCTTGTCTGCCAATAATAACGCTGAGGAAATGTATGGCTTAATCGTATCGACGGAAACGTCGAAAATATTCCCCAAGCTTTCCACTCTCTCTCTCTCTCTCTCCCTTTAATAACGTCCAGGGGTGGAAAAACGGCGTAGTTACGGGTTTACTATCGGCGCTCGAACGAGCCATATAATCCGAAAAATGACAAAAGAACGGACGTTTTCAAAAGGTTTAATTGAAAAATCTCGCATTATCGATGAGCGCGGCCCTCGGCCAATATAGCCGTCTTAGCCTTTAGTTAAAAAAAAAAAAAAAAAAAAGCTGGGAACGACGATTTTTGAATTGTGATTTACGCGTGCTTTAATCGTTTTATTATGCGGACACGCAGCATTCAACGGGGACGTTATTTTTTAATCTCCCTCATCGCTTTTGATGCCGGGCCGAGCGCATTTTACTGCCTCACATTAGTTCCACCTTATCCGAAAAATTCGACAATAAAGTTATATCTTATATTCGCGATGAATAAAACGCTTAATTACTCGAGCAGCTCGCTTGTATATACGAGGATTTCGTTTTTCGTTAATTCCTACGCTACGTTCTCTCGAATTAAAAGTGCCGCAGGTTAATAGGACTGTGATTATTTAACATATTTGATGGTTATCATTATTATCGAGTGAGTTAAACGTGCGTGAAGAAAAGTTTAGTTGAATAGCTTTATGATGCATGCATAATTGTGTATTTTAATGTTTTTATATCAATTATGAAAATTCTATAAAGCATATGCACGATTATGGTAATTAAATTAAAGTGAATTGTTTTTACGCTGTATTATGATGTTAGGAATTACGTTAACTTCAAAATACAAAACGGAAATGTGTAAGAGAAGAATGTAATTTTGCACGAATATACATATTACGCTAGTGAGAATGTATCATGCAACTATTAATATGAAGTGGAATATGTGTTTCAAAATGTTACTAACTAGGAGAGGACACGAACTTTGGGTCACGGTTTTCCTTTTAACTTCGGATTATGTTTTCTAATGTTAAAATATTAATAAAGCCGCGTCCATTCGGTCTAAAGCTCGATTTTTCAAAAGTTATGAGCTCTTTTTACCGAAAAAACTAAAACAAAAGGATTTTTATTTAATCATTTATAACTTTTAAATAGTTAATCGTAAAGCACTGTAACCCCCGGCATTTGAAAGGTGAGATCAAATCCTATCGATTAAAAAAAAAAATTTCGTTCAAAAATCTTTATTTGTCCCAAAGTTATATTCAAACAAAGAATAACCGTTAAAATAAACTAAAATTATGTCAATGAACTTTTTATGCTATGACCCAAAATTCGTGTCCTCTCCTAGTAAGATTAAAAGAAAGCTGTCAATAAATTTGAGGATTTGAAACTTGATCGAAATACTGAAATATCCTGTATATATGGAACATCTTTATTATTGGATTGATTCTTATATACGGGGTGTTCCAAAAGTATGGATCCACCTAAATAATTTTCCAGGGTCGCATTTTCCGGAAAAATGGTTCA
>JAWWML010011143.1:0-29304 GCA_035047165.1 Ormyrus rosae | reverse complement strand
AAATACCTATTTTATACGTAAAATTTTTGAAAATACCTTATAAATAGATATTTAATGTTTTCAATCTCTACCAGGGCTCATCGAATTATATACACTCTTCTTAATCAAGCCGAAGCGCCAAGGATAATCGCGATTCGCAAAAAAGCCCAATTCGCAAGGAAGCAAGAGGCGAAATCAAGCGGCGCTCGTTAAAACGACGCTCGGCCATATGACAATTACGCGTCCCCGTCAAAAAAAGTATCTCTCAATCGCGACGGCGATTTCCTCTCCCTTCGTCGGACGCACGAGCCTAAATGCGGCGCTAAAGCGCGCGATAAATCATCCCTAATTGGGCGACCGCAGAGAGGTGCGCCATTATTATTATAGTTTCGGGGATCGTCATTTTTGCATGTCTAGGCTTTGGGGCTTTTTACGACCTTTCGCGGAAATCCGAATTTGGTATAGAGAGGCGTTGCTGCAGCTCCTTCGACGACATCGATTTTATTCGTAAATTTATTTGCCGATTCCCGGAAGATTATACCGTTCGATTTTCGTTAAAATGTATATAATATCCTTCAACGGCGATTGAACGATCGAGAGGCGTTTAGAAAAATTGCACGTAAAGAGAAATAACATTCTCACGCTACTTCTGGTGTATATAAGTAACCGGTGAACCTCGTCAAGAGTTTATTAGAATAATTATTGCTTCATACCGCCGCGCTCGTAAACTGGACTTTTAATGCTTTCAAAACTATTCTCATAACGTTTACGTTATACCGGTCTACTCGAGGAACTAATATCGGCGAATTAAAGTTTTCCTTATAGAGTATATTATATATGTACTTACTCCCCGCAACAGATGTATTACCATTTTTACGTCCATAAATAAGGCTCGTAAAAAGAAGAAATTAATTTTTCATCGAGATATACATCTCGAAACCGCGACGCGCCTAATTTACATAAGCAATAGTATACCTAATGCGAAATGAAATACACAACTAACGTCAATTCGTTTGCATCGAAGTCAGTTTAAATCGGCAAAAATGAAAAGGCGACTGCACGCGGAGGACACTGTTTTCCTCCTCGTCGGAACAACAACCCGAGCCGCGGCGACGGCGGCGTCGGTGATTTTTCAGCATGCCGCGGCAGCTGGTCTCTCTCTCCCTCTCGTCGTCGCAGCTCTCTCCTCCCGACAAATCGTGCAAAAAGCCTCGGCCCAAGATATCCTTTGTGCGCATGCAATACGCGAAATTGGCACGCGATAAGGCGCCCGTCCCCCCCGCCCCTCCGTGTATGCCCCGGCAGTTTTTAGCATTCGCGAGTAGGAGAGAGAGAGGCGACCTGGCGGCGACGGGCTCCACAGGAAACGCAGTCGCGGCGACGAGGCGACGACGACGTCGCGACCAAGCGGCGCTATCTCTTTATACAGCCCGGGGATCCCCGGCCGCTCCCCCCCCCTCCCCCGGGGCCCACCCTGATTGACTTTCGATATTTCATCTTCTGGTCTGCCAAATTTTCCGCTGCCGTCGGGGCGGCTTCGTTAAAGAGAAGCTGCTGGCCTGCGAGTAAATAGAAACGACGCTCCGTCGTTATATTATTATGGTACAGAAAGGACTCGTTAGTGTCTTCCGTCTGGGGCTTTGACCGCTTCTACGTCGGATATTAGACTTCGGGATGAAATAAAAATAAAACGAAGTCGTTCCGCTTTGCGATTACCTTGAATATGATTTTTACACCCTTCATACGTTCCCGGGGCCGAAAATCTCGAATCTCCAAAGAACCACCGATCAATCATTAGATCTCGAAAAACTAGACCTTTCGACCGGCGCCGCTACAAAAATAGCAGCTGCCTCGTAGCCTCGCTTGCAAATCGCGCAGGTGACATCAGCCGCGCGCTCTCCCGTAAGGGCGCTCGCCTCTATGTAATGCTCGGGGGCGCGCTCGTCGCCCCGGCCGCATGGGTAAAGAGGCCGGCTTGCTTATTTAGTTCGTTGGCGCCTCGCTCGCTGACGGATTCATATCTGCGCGCGCCGGGCGCCGGCGGGAGAGAGCCCGATCCGGTATACGCGGCGCGTCGGTCGAGCGATTGATGGAAACGTTGCCGGGTTATGCGCGTACTTTGTAGGCTGTCGGCGCGAGGCGGACGCGGCGCTCGACGGGAATAACGGGAGGCCGCTGTTGTTATGGGAGGGATGCGTGGTTTTGCGCTGGAAGGCGAGCTGGTAAATAATGATTAGCTGGGATTACGTGTGTCTTTTGGGGGAGTTTAGTTTGAACGTTGGGATGGTTGGAAAGTAATTTGAAATAACGGGGTGTTGCAATTAATAACTTGGAGACTATTGGAGTCTATCAGGGTCGTGAATTTTATTTTAACGTTGGGATAAGTTTTCTTATGGAAAAATATGAGAGAAGCTTCGTCCATTGAGTTGTAAACTTTTTTTTTTGCTAAAATTTAAGAAAAATCGGTTTTCAACTAATAACTTTGCAACAGTTAATTGTAAAGTATTTTAATACTTGGCGTTCTAAAGGTGAGATCAAATCCTAATGATTAAAATAATTTAATCCGAAAATCTTTAGTTATTCAAAAATTAACAAATAAAGATTTTTACCTGTGTAATGTCAAGTACTATAATACTCTAATACAGTTAACTATTAAAAAGTTATAATTCATCAAAGAAAAATCGATTCTTCCTAAATTTTATCGAAAAAAGCTCATAACTTTAAAAAAATCGAGCGTTAGACTGAATATGAGAAAGCTTATCCCAAAGTTAAAATAAAATTCGTGATCAGCAATCCGATAGATAACTAATAGTTCCAAATAAATTTTCATTAAAATCAACCGCTTTGAAAACTTAAAAATTAAAGAAAAGCATTAGTACATCAATTGTCCACTCACCATCCCGAGCATCTCGCCGCGTCTCAGCCCCGCGGTGAGTCTCGCCCTCAAAAGTCCAGCCGGTCGCCCAGGGAGCAGCCGATCATCCTGTGTCCGGCGGCGGTCTCGGCGTCACGGTTGGCGTTCAGGAATCTGCGGAACACATCGGGCGTGAAAAACGGAGGGGCCGTGAGGGAAGTTCGCTCGCCTCGTTTCTCTCTCTCGCGCGTCGGCGGCGGGTCGTCGTCGTCGTCACCCTATTTGCGAGCGCAAGATGAATTTGTTGTGATGGAATTTTGAGGGCCGCGGCGTCGAACGCGTCGGTCGTTGCCGCCCCCCACCCCCTCTTTTTTTTTGTTTTAAGGGAATAGCTGATGATTAACGACCGCTTACTCGGCCGGTCGAGTGTTTAGACTGGGCTTTGCGCGTTTGTTTTGCGTTCGGGTGAAACGGTTGTATTGTGCGGGGAATATACGAGGTGATGCTTTCTAAATTTGAGTGCTGTTTTCGTCTGCGATTCAATTGCTTTTTTAATCGTAGACTACTGATAGGTGATTTCTTTTTGTTTTTATTTGATATTTAAAAGATTGAGAAAAATATAAATAAATCTGTGTAATAAAAATTAAGATGATCCTTGGACCAAATATGTGGATCAAATATATGGATCCAAAGAGCAAATATGTAGCAAATATACTGTATTGTGTAGCGACTGCAGGCTACCAAAACAAAAAAAATGGCTACACGTTATAGGGTATTTTACTGAAAATATTGGAAAATTTACCAAACAGTATATACATAGTAAAATTTCTTACAAAGTATGGTAATTTTTTTTTTTTTTTTTGTTTTTGCAAATCTGTGGTGGCTTTACTAGACAGCACAGTAATTTTTACTTGACTATTTATAATAATTACTATACCTCTTCTCTCAGTGCATACAGATTGAAACATAAATTTTGTTGTTTAATAATTTTCGTTTTACGCGGTTGTTAAAAAAACCAAAGATCAAAAGGTGAGAAGATTTTTAAAAAAGGCCCTTCGACGAACGATCTTTCTCCTAATCCACGCAGCTAAATCGCTTTCTCAAACCTTCTTTTTTTTTTCAAGAAAGAGAACCAGGCCCGTTCGCAAAAGCCTGTCTTCATCCGAGGGTCTTAGTCGCAATCAAAGCGAATGGAACGAAGCGGCTCTCGGAGCGCCCGATAATTCAGCCCAGGCTTATCTCTCAACTTCCTCTCCGGAACACGCTCGAAAGCCCAGAGCGAGACCTTCGGGCAAAAAAAATCGCTATCGGGGACAAAGAAAGAAAGAAAAAAAAAAGGGTCAGGGGCCCTAACCTCGAGACGCACTTAAGGAAAATCCCCGGCGCGCTCTTATCGCTCCTTAATTCACCTCCCGCCGCCTTTCTCGGTCTGTCCCGCGCACCGGGCGAGTCGTCGTCCCGTCCCGCGATTATCTCTCTCTCTCTCCCGCGATATAAAAGCCCGCGCAGCTCGCGAGAGCGGAGAGTAGCGCCGATGAGAGGATATATATATATTCGAGCTGCGTTTCTCCTTCGCGGAAAGATAACACACAGCGGATCGCGACGGCGGCCGGGAGAAATGGAGAGCGGGACGATAAGCCGCCGCGGAGAAATGCGCAAACGAGCCGTTAGAGAGAGGGGACGAGTGCAAAGTGCACCGCGAGCTTTCGCGGAAATTCACTCTCGGGTTGCGTATAATATAACTAATATTGCGCACTTTGCGCGATCGAGAATGAGAGAGCAGCGAGTGCAGGCTCTTAATTTTATTTGATGTTTCAGTCGAGTGTCCGGGTTGCGCAAGCGTTTTGTTTAATGTTCCGTTTGTCGATGATTATATTGATCGCGGCATTAATGACGTTTTATTAACGGACTCTTTATATATACAGTTCTGCAGTGGCAATCGAAATTTATAATTAAATAAACGGAATGAACGTCTACGGCGTTGTATTCCGCGATTTCATAAGTGAATGTAAATTGCATTTCTTGATTGCAAGACAGCGATTTATCGTCTGAAATTAATTTTATTTACTTATAATAAGACGATTTTAAGAAAATAACTTTGTTTCTCTTCTTCTTTCGTTTAACGACGCTGAAAATGGCACACGTTTAAAAGGACCGAAAAAGACGTACTTGTACTTTCTCAGCGCGCACATCAAAACACATATTAAATTCAAAAATGGCAAGTCACGATGTCCGGTGCAGAAGCGCAGCCTGTTCTAAAAGTCTTCAAATAATGGCACTGCACGTCAGGAGTACGCACATTCTCTTATTTGCTCTCGCGAGATTAAAATCGCTCGACGCAAAAAATTACTCCTGCGCGAATCCATATACCGGCGCAAAAAAAAAGAAGAACGGGCAGACGCGCGGCGCGGAGATCTCCGAATCGAGAGAGAGCAAAAAAGGAACGCGACGGTCCCCGAGATAACTGCGGCTATTAAAGACAAATAAACGTCCTCTCTCCCGCGGGCCGCGGAGAAGAATGAAAGTCCGAGGATCGTAAAAACTCTCCCGCGCGCGCGAGAGAGAGAGAGAGCGAAAAAAGGCGGAGGAGAGCAAAGGGAGCTCGAAAAAAAGGGGTCGGGGGGCCCCCCGAAAATCCCGCGCGCAGAAAGAGGCAAATCGCGCTTCGGCGAGAGCGCGAATGAGACGTAAGCCGATCCGGAGCAGCAGCAGCAGCCATCGGCGCAAAAAAAAAACAATAACCCGGCCCAAAAAGGCGGGTCCCATTTCGGGCAGACGACACGGGCAGCGCGCGGAACTCGAAAAGCCACTTAGCCCGGCGCTCGGGGCCCGAGATTAGAGGGGCCCCCCGAAGGTGGCCGACTGATAAGAGGGCAGAGAGCGAGGAGCGAAATAGGGGGGGGGGCGGAGGGGGAGCGGCTTTTAGAGAGTCGTCGCGACAGCCGTCCAGACGACTGGCTGGCTGCAGGAGTCGGTGCCGAGACGACGGGCCGCCAAGGGGCGATTTCTCCGTCTCTCTCTCTCTCTCTCGCTCTCTTTCTAGCCGAGCGAGAGAAACTGATATTTAAGGGTGGCCCAGGGGGGGCGGTCGTGTTATGTATCGGCGCGCCGAGCGGTCACTTTTGTAAACACGCGAATTAGCTGCCAACGAATATCCTCTCTCCGCTTTCCTGGAGGATTTTAAATTGCCCCCCGAGGATCTCTCTCGGGGCTTCTGCGAACTTTTTCGGAGAGCTATTTTTCCTGGCGCCTCACGAAGATATTATTAGTTTTATTTCCGTTCTATGCCGTTTTCGCTTATATTTCACTTTGATTTTAAAATATATTTTTGTGAAAGAGAAGAAATTGACGTATAAAATTTGACGAAATAAACGATAGAATTCGATAGGCCCGTCAAGTTTTGAATGATATGTAAGCCTAGTTAAAAGGCCCAAATTCGGTTTGCCTATTACATACAATCTACATTTATATATATTTAGACTTTTATTTTATTAAAAAAAATGCGACCGGATCTCTTACTGGATACAATGGGACTAAAAGGTTGAATTTTCAAACTAACTTTTCCTTAGAATAAAAATCCCAATTTTTTGAAAAGTCGAATTTATAACTTGTAGGCAATTAGCCACGACTTTTACTGTATCCTAATAATATAAAATCTGATCTAAATGTGATTTTAAATTGATTATTTCTTCATTAGATAACTTAATTTTTTACTATTTTTTTAGTCGATGATGATACTGAAACGTCAAAAAGATAATAGCATCCCATTAAACACTGCTTAATAAATAACGATGAAAATTAGGCTGTGAAAAGTATAATGAGATCATAAAATCCGTAAACCCGGATGATAAATTATTTTTTTCCTCTGCAAGGCAACAAACAAGTTTTTGCGAATAAATTTGCTGAAACGCTTGTTTTTTTTTTTAATTTAAATGGATGCGTAACCGATTTAATATGCACTTCTTTTTGTATATTATGATAAATCAAAGTTGTAAATTTCGCGTCAATTAATGAACGTTGATAAAATCCGATCTGCACGTTTGCTTATTTACATATATTTAAAAAAAAAAAAGACAGAGCAACAAACACGCAAGTGGTTTTAAATCCCCGTCTCGAATTTAAAACTAGCAATATTGAAAAACATTTAAATGCAAAGGCATTTCTTTTCAAATGGGAAACTTCACCGTTATCGCAAAACTCGCGCAACAACATTTCACTTTACTTCGATCTATTAATAGCTCCGAGATAATTTACCATATTCTAGCTCTTACTTCAAATAGATAAATTATAAACAACGCTCGCTTTTAAACTCCCCGCCAACTCGGTAAAACACAACTATGATTCTCCCCAGGCCTGTTTACCGAAACCATTAGATAAAGGTGAAATTTCATATATTAGCAAAGAGTCGGCTCTCGACGTATATCCATACGCAACGTAGACCGGTGCAGACATCGAATCGAAATAACTGCTGGAGAGAGAGAGAGAGAGAGACACGTAATGGAACGGGCGAGACGGGCGGCGAATTGATTTCTTGGCACGATACGCTGGCCGGAGGGGGAGGGGAGCCGGGACGAAAAACTGTTATCGAGGCGCCTCTAAACAAATATGAGCTACTTTCGGGGCGAAATTTGTTTGCTCGCCGCGGCGCCTAAGCGACTGCAGCCGGCGGCGTGTGTCTGTGCGGTACCGGGCCGCGCGTTTATTGCTGTTTGCTTTTTGTCGCGGCGGCTGCAGCTGCGCGCGCCTCCGAATTCTTACGGCGCGGAATTTTATTGCGGGACTGTTTTTTTTTTCTTTTTTCGAAAGTCTCCGCGGCTTTACGGGCGGATAACGCTCGTGCGCCGCGCGCGGCGTGTTTACTCTCTGTTTGCTTTGGTTTAACGATTTTTCGATGGACGCGTAAATAAGGATGCGTATGACGTGTAATCGGGGGGGGAATACGGTGCTGTAAATTCGAGGGAGCTAAAAATACGTTGGATTGGTAGGTTTTTGATATTTAGGAAGTGCGAAGGAAGTGTATGGTGTTGAATAAAGCCAAATTTGGATTTTTTCATGTAAAAGCTCAAGGTTCCGTACATACAACAATATTTATGTCAAAAGCCATTGTTGGCTGATTTCATATACGTAATTTAAATTTGATAAAGGCTCTTCAAAACATTTGTATTATGAAATTACCATCGCATAATAAGATGTCTATAATTTATTATCTATAATAAAGAAATAATATATTATTAATTGTATTACTCAATTAATTCTAAACTTGTCTAAGAACTAGTTAAAAACTTGGGTTAAATTTTTAAGGTAAGTATTTTTAATTAAATTAATTAAAGGTAAGTATTTTTAATTCCTTTAATTTTTCAAAATCGCTTATTTCAATTATATAACACTTTTATATTTTATTTAAAAATAAAGTAAAACAAACTCGTAATTAGATTTTAAGCGATGCAAAATTAATTAATAACTCAAATTTTTCAAACAAAACTGAAAAATATAATTTGAATACCTAATTATAATTAAATGAATATAAAATAATCCAAATGTATCCATGAATTTTTGTAAAGTAACGAAAGTTAAACGGTGCAAGTAGTGCTTCATGTAATAACTTACACATTATTGTCAACACTCCATAAACCGTTAGATAAAATTTGCTACAACCAGCGGTCCTTTCACCGTTCTTACTCTACAAAATTCGAAGCATATTAAGCCATGACTCCTCTTTCTCCTTCCCGCGAAATCACTCGCCCGAAATTCCAATTAATTAGGGAGCCATTATTAAAGCGCAAAATCCGCTCTTACAAACGAAACAAAACAAAAAACCGGCATTCCGCAACCCGTCCTCGTCCCCCGTCCGCATTCATCGAATCAATCGGCCGCCGGTCCCGCGAATTCCAGCGCTTAAAAAGCTCCGCGGCGCAATTAACGCCGGCCGCGACTTCATCAAGCCGGCCGCTAATTAGAACTTGAAAGCCGCGCGTATTCCCGCGCGTTCGGTCCGTCCGCGGGGCAAAAAAAGCTCTCCCCGGCGATTAAATCGCCGCGCCGCGCGACCTTTTCCGGCGAGAGAGCGAACGAGAGCCGAAGGGAGAGGAAGCGAATCTCCCTTTTTTCGCTCGGCGCCGCGATTTTTATCGCGTTTATTAAAAGCCGCGCGGCTCGGCTCCAATTTACTCAAATGACTTAGCACCGCGCCGTTAAGCGTCCTCTATTTTTCTCTCGGCCCGCGGCGCGTTCGTCGAGTGCGTTATATATGTATACGCCGAGAGAGAGGAGTCGCGGATGTTCCGAGAGACACGGCGGAGAGCGAGTGAGAGATTGTACCGAGTCACGGTATCGAGGCGAGGTATCCGGGCTGTAAATATTGCCGCCGCGGCTGAAATGATAATTTTCGAGGCTCTTTTCTCTTTAGCAGCGGCTAAGCGGCGTTGAATAAACTATATCGCGCCGCGTTTCGTTTCTTGCAATTATTTTCTATTAATGTTTTATGTGGATTGAGTGAGGATATTTTTTGTGCGTTTTATTTGAAATATATGAATCGGGCTAAAAACTTGACGAAAGGGAAAGGAAGGATTGGTTCTCTATAATTAGGAATTAAATTAATATATTAATCAAGTTTTTCAAATTCACGATTATATTAGGATATTTAAACCTCAAGATATGTATGGCAGAATAATCTAATTAAGGACAGACTACCTGTATAAGACAAAAATTGGAGACGCAAAACATAAAATTCATAAAATTCCTAAAAGAATGTTTGCGTCAAATGCATTGCATTGTATATAAGTTTCATTATCTCATTTTGTATTCTTTTTATTTCCAAATGACTGCACTGTTTGCTTTACTTGATGGATATATTCATGTTTTAATTGTACAAAATTTTTAGGAACTTAATTTTGATTCACCCGCCAGTACAATACTGTCCACGTCATGGTCACACCTACATCTGACCTACGAGATCAGATGCGCGCGCATTACTGAATTACGTTGCAATCGATTATATTCCTAATAAGATTATAAAATTAAGAAATCAATATAAGAGGCATCGCGTACAATTATCCGTTTACTTTAAAGAAAGTTTTACGAAGTTTGAAACTGTTTTAAATCCCTTGATCAACTTAAAAAGAAACCGTTGCTTAAAAAAAATAGTATTATAATAATCTTTTTTATTATAAGTACGGCACATTAATTTAGCAGAATAAAAATCTAAATATGATTGCAAATACGTTCTAATATGTATTAATAAGCTTTGAAAGTTTAATATATTTCATGAATTACACATCAACAGTACGTAAAGATTTAAATTTATATATAATTTATTAAGTGTGAAATTTCAAAAGTTCACCTTTTGCTTTTACCTTTCAAAAAATTATACAGACAATGAAAAATGGCATTTTTAATTCAAACCAAGATCAAAAAGTAGTGTAAGTATTAAATGCAGTTCATTTGAGAAATATATGGAATAAATAAATATAACTTGTAACTTTTAATTATTCATAACTTAATGTAATAATTTTAAGAAGAAAAATCATCGACTTGGTAATAATGGGAAAAATTTGCAAGACACTTAAATTAACAGATTCGTAATTCGTGATTCAAAAAAGCGCGCGCTTCGCTACAATGCGCGACAGCATTTTTTCCGCGTCGCGAGCAGCGCTGACATCACTTTCTCCCTCGATTCGATCAGTCTTCTGCTTCTGCTACTGCTGCTGCTGCTGTGTCAGTGTTCTGCGATTCTAAAAGTGCCTTACCCCACGAAAATCGACTCCAATCAATAAGATCAATTTCAACTCAAGCGAAGCCAGCAGTCTAAATATTGGTTGGTCGTCGGTGTGTGGCATTTCCCCATAGCAGAGTCCGAAAAGTATGTGTTGCAAAATAGTCCGACTTAACCTTTCACTTTGACAGTCTGTCTTGATTCATAACTTCTTTCTCTTAAAGTCATCTACACTTCTTCGCGAAGTCATAAGTAAGATCAATCTTGTGTTCTTTATTGTCAGCTTTATTTCTTTTTGATGTTCACGTTTTTTTTTCGTATTTTTGAGAACTTTTATTTGTTTCAAACAGATATACTTTTTAAAAACTAAAATGGGTTTTTATAGAACTATTTTGCTATAGTTTGTTTGCAACTCAATTATTTACCACCATCAGACTTTACAAACTACATTTAATCCTTATTTCATTAGTCATTTTCTGACTGTAACTTTATATCTATTGATAACATTCTTTATGAATGATTTCAATTGTTCAATTTGAGTGATAACAATATAACTGTTGTGTGATTTATTAACAATGCTTGTATTTTTTGTGAAATTTTTCCATTAAACCATTTCAATGTATTTCATGATTAACAGAATTTTAACAGTATTCAAACATTGAAACTCAACATTCCTTCATGTAATCATTATTTTAGTTTTAAAAAAATATAAATAATTTCCTTTAGTGCATAAATAATAAAATAAGATGAAATCAGGACTGGGTTAAGATCTTGATCATTAGTGGATCACTGATGTAACGCTTTTAATGCCACACCTGGATTTGCTAATAGAATCGACTGCATAAAAATATCATTATTACAAAGTACCTCTTTATCATGTTTTAATTGATTACTTAATTACAATTTTAACATTAGTTGGTAAATTTGTATAATTGTATGATATTAACAGACGTACGTTTTAGCTTTTTTCTTTATACAGATCTTGCTCATTGTGTGTTGCAATTTTAAGACTTTTGTTTTACTAACTTTTACCTTTGCTAATAAAATATATAATCCCTTCCTATCAATTTAAAGATTCACTTGTATTTGATTTAAAATTATTTAGAGATTAGACTAGGTTTCAAATTTCAGTATAAGAATTAAAAGGAAATTGTCTCTGTTGAACAGAAAAAATTAATTTTAACTTTTAAGATGTTTAATATAATTTTATATTATTTAAGAGTAACTATAGTCTTTTTAATCTAATAAAATCTAATACACATTATTTAAATACTTTTTATCAAAAAGCTCTTGTTTTAGAAAAAATTAAAGCCTTTCAAAATTTTTATACTAATTATTTTTACAGAATTCAGAATATTCATATAGTTATAATTTAATTGTATTGAAAATTAAAAAAAAATGTACATGTTCTATTTATCTAAATATTATACATAAAATTATACATAACATTACTTGTTTACTGCAAGGAACACTAAAAGAATTGCATTCTTATTATCCTTAGTGTGTTTTCTTGTTTATCATCAAATAAAATATTTCCTAAACGTTTATCAATATAAACAATATTTTAGGTTATGTTTTTAAAACTATAGAAATAATGATTTTAATTAACTTAATTTGATTACTTATGGTTTATATAAATATGGAAAAACGTAAATTAACATTTATTTCAAGAATATTAAAAACAATCAAGTTACAATTAAATATATCTAGATAGCAAATGAGGGCGTGACAAGATAAGCGTTACAAACTGGATTTGGTCTGTCATGATGTTTGACCAGAGCCTGATTGCAAGTAAGGTTAGACTGATTTAATTTTTCTTTTTAATCACGAAAATAATTAAATTCAGAATAAATTTTTTTTAATTTCCTTTCTAATTAATTTTTTTAAAGTATTTTCCACATTTAATTCTGAGTTTATTTTTTTTAATAAAATATTTTTAAATTTGTAGGCGAATAGTTATTTTCTCAATGAAGCCTACTGATTGAAATCAATTTATCAAGGTACTAAAAAATAATAAATTTTATAATACAAAATCAGAATGATAAATCAGTTTTTTTATATTTATAAAAAGTAATTATTTATGAAACTTGAACATTTTAAATGCACATCTATAAAGAGTTAAAATTTAGTGTATTTGGAAAAAATGGTAGAAGTTTATTTAAAAAACTTTTAATTTGAATATTATTTAATGTTAAAAAAAGAAAATGCCTTATACAATTTTATTTTACAAATAATTTTATATAATATTTTTAAATTAGTACATGTCTAGTTATTAATAAAATCATTTGACATATTATTAAAAAACTGAAATTTGATTATTTTTCTTTGCAGAGTAATTACAATAATACAATATCAAAATGGCGATGGGAAAAGCATTTCGAATATATGAAAAGTCAAAACCACCCAACCCACATTCAATTATTTTGGAACACCGAAACACTACTGAAACACTTCTATTTGAATCTCAAGCTGTAGCTGTGCTAACTGCGCAAGAAACAGATTCCTTAAAAGTTAATTATACAAAACTACTAGAAGCATATGGATGTCTTGGAGTATTACCATTCACTTGTGGAGAAGATACACTATTGTATTTAGTTATGGTTACAGGATGCGTTTCTGTTGGTAAAATCTATGATTCTGAGGTTTTCAGAATAACTCAAACAAATTTTGTACCATTACACTACACACAAAGTAACAACGAGGATCGCATTTCTGAAGTAAGAAAAGTATTGAATTCTGGAACCTTTTATTTTTCATGGTCAGCGGGATCGCATCTGGCTTTAGACATAACTTTAAGCGTTCAACAAAGATACAGATGTAGAGGTACAAATAATCAATTCTTTTGGAATCGAATTCTTCATCTTCACTTGTTAAGGTATGGAGTTAATGTGGATGAATGGTTACTTAAAGCTATGTGTGGCAGTATAGAGATACGTACTGTGTACGTAGGCAGTAGACAGGCTCGAGCAGTCATAATTTCTAGATTAAGCGGCGAAAGAGCTGGAACAAGGTTCAACGTCCGGGGATCAAATGATGATGGTCATGTTGCTAATTTTGTTGAAACAGAGCAAGTAATTTATTTAGACAATGAAGTCTGTTCTTACATACAAACTCGAGGTTCTGTACCACTTTTCTGGGAGCAACCAGGTATTCAAGTTGGCTCTCACAAGATTAAAATTTCTAGAGGTTTTGAGGCTTCTGCACCAGCATTTGATCGACATTTAAAAATACTAAAAAGGCGCTATGGGCGATTAGCAATAGTAAATCTTTTGGGTACAAGTTTGGTTGGAAGCAAAGAAGGTGAAGCTACTTTAAGTCAACTATTTCAGACTCATCATGGCAAATCCGAACACACAGATGTTCCCCATATTATATTTGATTATCATCAAGAATGTCGTGGTGGAAATCAGAAAAACTTATCAAAATTATATGAAAAAACAAGCCAATTCTTAGAACAATTTGCTGTCTCCTATGCAGTAGGAGAAAATATGGTAGAAATACAGACAGGGACAATACGAACTAATTGTTTAGATTGCCTTGATAGAACTAACTGCGTTCAAACATTTTTCGCTCTAGAGGTACTAAAGCATCAATTAATGTTATTAAAGTTAAATGATAAGCAACAAATTATATCCCGCTTTGAAGAAGTTTTCCGACAAATGTGGATAAACAACGGAAACGAGATTAGTAAAATTTATGCAGGCACTGGTGCAATTCAAGGAAGTTCAAAATTAATGGATGGCGCTCGCTCTGCAGCAAGAACTATACAAAATAATCTGTTAGATTCAAGTAAACAAGAAGCTATGGATATATTATTGTTTGGTTCGGCTTTGAATACCGAACTTGCTGATAGAGCTCGGCTCCTTTTGCCATCCAATATTTTACATGCGCCGTGCAACGTATTGCGAGAAATGTGTAAAAGGCATACTGAATACACTATTAAAAAAAACCTTAGAGTAAGTGTTGGTACTTATAACGTTAATGGAGGCAAACATTTTAAAAGTGTTGCGTTTAAAGATGTATCACTGTCAGATTGGTTATTGGATGCACCTGCTAATTCTCCATCGTTAATTGAACGTGAATCTTCTAATGAGCCTGTTGACATATTTGCTATTGGATTTGAGGAAATTGTAGATTTAAATGCTAGCAATATTATGGCCGCCAGTAGTGAAAATGCTAAAGCTTGGGCAGAAGAGCTTCAGAAAACCCTATCTAGAGATACTGAGTATGTTCTTATAACATACCAGCAATTAGTTGGCGTCTGCTTATATGTTTTTATTAGACCAATGTATGCTAATTATTTAAGAGATGTTGCTATCGATTGTGTAAAAACTGGTCTTGGCGGCGCAACTGGAAATAAAGGTGCTGTTGCAATTCGCTTTGTTTTATTTTCAACATCTTTCTGTTTTGTATGCGCTCACTTCGCTGCTGGTCAGTCGCAAGTGAACGAAAGAAATGCTGATTATGCAGAAATTACTAGAAAAATTCAGTTTCCGATGGGCCGAACTCTCAATGGTCACGATTACGTTTTCTGGTGTGGAGATTTTAATTATAGAGTAGATATGGATAAAGAAGAAATGAAAGAAATGATAAGGAATAACGAATTGAATGAAATTCTTAAATTTGATCAACTAAGAGTTCAACAAGACCAAGGAAACGTATTTAGAAACTTCTTGGAAGGGCCTATAGATTTTCATCCTACTTACAAATACGATCTTTTCTCAGATGATTACGATACAAGTGAAAAAGCCCGACAACCTGCTTGGACCGACAGAGTCTTGTGGACGCGCATGAGAACGATAAGCGATACCGAAGCAGAAGATGACTGGAATCCAGGAAAATTAATATTTTACGGAAGAAGTGAATTAAAACAAAGTGATCACAGACCAGTTATCGCTATTATTGAAATTGACGTTGATTGCGTAGATGAAGAAAAGCGCAACGACGTTCTTCGCAATGTCATTCGCGATTTGGGCCCACCAGATGGTACCGTTGTTATAAGCGACGCCGAACGTTGGGACGATATGGAAAGCGATTTCGGAGACGAATTCATGAGTGTCCTTGTACAGCAACTATCTGAATTAGGTGAAGTAATACTCGTTCGATTTGTAGACGATGCCGTGTGGATTACATTTAAAGAAGGACAAAGCGCTCTAGCCGCAGCTCAAAAAGGAATTATCGAAGTCTCCGGCCGAAGATTACAATTGAAACTAAAAACACCAGATTGGGTGCCAAGTATCGAGAAAGAATTTGGTCTTTTCGAAAGTGACGATACCTCAAGGAAATTTGAACATTTATCTCTATCAGACAGGCCGTTCCAACCCAGCTCTCCGAGCAGATCTCCGCCGCCTAGACCTATGCCACCCGTCAGGCCGCCGCCGGCAAAAAAACCGGACGAAGACGCGAAATCTGACAAGTCGCCCAAGATCAGCCCAATTAGTAGCGAACCGCCCGCCTCGCCAAAAATGAGTCCTCCGCCGTTACCCATAAGACAAGCTCCTTTGCCACCCCCGCAAATGCCCGCTCCAGTTTTACCTCCCAGTGGGCCTCCCCAAATGCCTCCTCCAGTCTTACCGTCAAGGGAGCCTCCGCAAATTCCTGCGCCTGCATTGCCAGCAGGCGAACCCCCGCAAATGCCAGCTCCAGTATTACCTTCTAATAATGCTCCCCCGCCACCTATTCCTGCGCGATCATCCAGAGCGCCTCCTTCGTTCTCAAAGAACAATTAAGAAAAAAAAGTATTATATATTATGTATATTCAAATGATAATTTTATTAATGTACTATGTATATGTATATGTATATGTATCTGTATAATTGCATATTGTAATTTATCGAATGTTAGACGAACGTCTGTGATATATTATGATTTTTAACTAGATGAATGGACTCTTAAATGGCAATTGCGAAGTAATTGAAATTATGATTTTTTTATTCTTTTATTTTTATGCTATTTTTTTTGTCGGCTAATCTCAAGCATTTCTTTGAATACTCATCGACAGATACTTTAGGCAAACTGTATAGACTAAAAATCAAAGGAAATAGCTGCTTACTGTAGAGTTTTAGTCTCTTGTCAGAATTCCAGCTTGTACACATCGCTTTATCCGTCGTTCAATAAATGTTACTTTGTTAATAAAAATGTCCATTTTATTCATTCTTCTGCATTTGGCGCAATTTCGGCGCGTCCTACTCATTTTTATTGTCTACACTTTTCATTTTCCTTTGTTCCTTTTTTTTTATGCAAGAATAAAATTTTAACCGACGAACCTCATTGAGGTGTCAATTAGTTAACGAAATTATACCTATTTTCTAGATTTTTTATTTTTCTTTCTTCTTCGTTAAAAGATATTATATGTACAGAAAGGCTAAGAATGTTCAGTTAGCTTTTTCGTTACTGCGCTTACAATAGTTTAATATATTTGCTTTGCCTACATACTCGTTTGCAAAGCATTTTCAAACTCTCGACAAAGTCCGTTTATCAAATTTTACCGTTCAGCCTCTCGCTTCAAATTCTAATTTCAAAACATTCCAGTAAACAACGTAATAATTCGCGCGGTCGCAATTAGCCAAAAAATTTAAATTTCAAAGCGCGTTCCAAAGCCATTCCCACCCCGATAAGATCGGAACAAGATTGTAACACGCGTTAAAGACGCGGGATCGTTAACCAACACGCGAAACCTTCCACCGTCGTCGATATATGTCCAACGTACGGGAAGTTGACGAAAACGGCGTGTGTTTGGCACGGGGCAGAGAGAAAATATGGTAGTCCCGAGTTCGCGCGGAATGCGATAAATTATGCTAATGAAATGCCGGCGAAAACGAGCCGCGATTGACGGCTGAGATATACAAACGCGTAGCGATCGAGAGACAAAGGGGGGATGTGCCTCGATGGACGTATTAGCATAATATTGCGCAAACCGCCGCTGCCGCTGATTAGCGAGCTGCCACTTTGACTGTACGGTGAGAGAAAGAGAGAAAGCAACACTTGTACTCTTTCTTGCTATTGAGTATGAATTGTTTGAAGACGCTTCGGGTTTTATTATTATTGTGGAAATTAAAGTTTGATCAAAGCTTTGCACCTACAAAATCATAAAAGCATTTTTTAAAACTTATTATATCTCATTAGTAACGAGATATTGTATGAAATTGTAAAGAACTTGAACTACACTAATTTATTAGATAATTATTAGTTAATACAATTAATTATTTTATCATACCAATATTATCGAAAAATGTGAAGTAAAGGTAATCTTTCGCTTAATTTTGTAAATATTTAAATGAAGAAGATTAATTAAGGTTTAAAAGATTGAAAAAAAACATATTTCTTTTTTTAATATATTGAAATTTAAATATATTTTTGCAGTTTTATGTGAAGGAAATTGTGAAATACGAAAAAAAAAAATTAAAATTTATCTATTGTATAAGTTATTATGTAGGATAGTTTTTCATTACAATTGATAATATATTCATGCGTTTTTAGGAATGATAAGCACAATGACAGACGTAGCTCTGCAAGATATTTCGATAAAAGGCAATTCCAAAGTTTTAAGGAATAAGGAGATAATTATAATGCATTTCATTTAAAAGAAATACCTATATATATCTTATAGATTAATTGGCGACATTGCATCGACTTCTAACCGCGATAAATGATTAAAAAGGTCAAAAAAACGCGGTCGACTTTCCTGAGCAAACATCGATCTCTTTCATATTCATACATCTGATCCTTTAAATTCATCGAATAAATATTGCGACATATCAGAATCGAAATAGAAAGTTTTGCATAACGGCGAAATCGTGCGCATCAAAATAAAAAAAAAATAAAAAAAAAAACTAAAAGATTTCCGATGCTGTTTACCCGAGTATAAAAAATTGAATTAATTTATAAATCTACGTTGGCCATTCATCTTCTCTACTACGCAGGTTCTGCTTCCTCGAATCTAAGACTAATAATCATCGCTTCCCCTAAGTTTTGATATAAAAAGCTTGAATGAGTCTTCCCGCCTATTTTCGTTTCGTTGTCACTTTAGAGCGGGAAAAATACTCTACGGATCTTCGTCGAAAAATCAGCAGAAGTATTTTATTCGCCGAGCGATTTATTGGCTCAAGTAAATAGAATCCGTTCAGTTTTTGTTAAAACTGAGTTTATTGGATTAAATTGTGTAGGAATTAGTTTAGTGTACGTGAATATTTAAAGTCGTTGTTAAAAAAAAGAAATAAGGAGTGTGAGTTGCCGCTGTGTGCTCGTTGTAAAAACCATATAAATTAATATTTTTCAACGTCATTATCCTACGAAAAAAGTTGTTTGCGATTGCGAAAGCCTAGTATTTAACATTTCAGCTCGTTTTACAAGTTATCGAGGCAAGACTAAAAACGGTCATCGTTTTAAGCTTAAATCATGTATATATATATAATAATAAAAAAGCTGAATAAATTTGACTAATTAACAACATTTGAAGTACAGTTCGAACGGTAAAAAATTCACATTCCACCATAAAAAACGAACAATAAGTTTTAACCTTTAGAGGGCCGGGATCTCTTTTGAGCCCTTATAAATATTTCTGTAAGCCAATAATCAAAAATTCGTATTGCAAAAAGCATCGATCGCGCCGATTCTCCAATACGCTCCAAGCGACGCTACTGTTCCTCCAAAGGTCAAAACCGAAGCAACGCCTCTCCCTTGAACCCTCGCACGTACCTCGTGACCACGTAGCAGGCCGCGAAGACGGAGATGAGCGCGGCCACCGCCAGCACGAGGGCCGCCACGTGCAGCTGCTGGACGTTGGCACCGGCGGAGCTACCAACCACGTTGATCCTCGCCGGGCGCTCGCGCTCGTCCCTCGGGGCCTCGAGCTCCGGCTCCGACGACGAGTTATTGCCGGCGTCCCGGGCCGAGGAGGAGGAGGAGGCGGCGTCCGCGGGCCGCTGACCCGGAGTCGGCTCGAAGTCCTCGTCGGCCGCGTTGCAGTAGTCGTGGCTGTCGCAGCAGGTGAGCCGCGGCCAGGAGACGCGGCCCAGGAGCTCGAGGGGGTTCAGGCTGTTGGAGCTCGCCTCGTCGCTCGAGTGCCAGGACTTGGTCTCGCAGAGCAGCGGCGTCGCGCCTCTGGAAGCGAGACGGAGATTTTTAAGTGTTTCGATATTTTGTTTGGAAGAAGAACCTCTCTAAAGTAGAATAAGTGAAAATTCACTTATTCGAAGTGTATATGCACTTATTTGTCATGTCAAAAGTCTTCCACGTGCAATGAGTGAATATGCACTTATTATGTAAGTGAAAATCATGCAAGGGCTGAGAAAATTCAAAATTTTCACTTATAAAAAGGTTATTTTTCACTTATAAATAGTGAATATTCAAGTGCTTAATTTTCAAAATAATATTTTCATTTATTTATGCATGAAAACTATAATCACTTCCAAAATAAGTGAAAATTTCACTTATTCGACTTTAGAGAGACTGTATGCACTCTAAATGTAAGGGACTTTTTATTTATTGAAGGAAGGTTTAGTTTTAAAAGAAAGACATGTACTATAAAAAAGGGGGGGATTTTATTATTTTTCTTTAACTCTGGCCTTCTACAAAAATTTTCATGAAATCGATAAAATTAATAATTAAAAAATAAAACGATCTAACATTCAAATTATCGATGATGTATGAATAATGACAAATTGTTAATCTGTAATCTCCCTTCTTTATTCCTTATTAGCTCCCATTTATCGATATCGATTATTATCGCGAACCCCAATTTATATTCAGCAAATATTGAACCGCATATAGGCACTTTAATTGGAATAAGTCTTAATAAATGTTGTCCTCGTTCGGAGAGCTAAGGGGCTATCTCGAATCGATTTACATATTTCACTGTTACCATTATAAATCGCTAGAATAAATCAACGCCACTTTCTGGCGTATGCAAGAAACTATACGAATATACGGTGAGGGCATAATAAAGTTCTGTTAAAAACGAAGTCACAGTGCTAATAAATAAATTTCGAATCATTCTGAATAGTTAACAAATTTATACAGAATTAAGTAAAATGTTGAAAAACAAAATGAAGACGCGTACTTTTGCTGAAAGGTAAGGTAAATTGAAGATTAGATAAATTTCATTTTCTTTGGAGTTACGCATGGAAATCGCGAACGACGCTATGGAAATGGTAATTATACTCGATCGTACCATCAATTTTATTGATATAGGAAAGTTATGGCAATTGAACAGCAAAACTAGTAAGACACACTGGTTTCTCAAGCGCGGACGTCTAACTAGAAATTGTGTATCCAATATCGATGGCGGTGAAATTCTCGCCTACTATCTTATATTATTCACATTACAAAAAAAGTCAAGACCGCGAAGAGTGCAGGCGTCTCCAAAACTCATCGTCCAATGCGATATTATTCTTTCCGCGCGATATTCCCGCGCGGTGTGCTCTTATCTAGTCATTGTAAATAAGCGGGTGCTCCCCCGAGTGCCCGAGGAGTGTAAATATTAACGTGTGTAGGAGCGAGTGTGTGATGCGTTCGACTCTCAAAACCGTATCAGTTGCGTCGCGGTGCTCGAGAGTACTGTCCGATAAGCGACGCGGATAGTGCCGAATTGTGCGTACTTCGAGGCAGCGACCGGAGGGACTTTTATCTTCCTAGTGGGCCTCATTCCTGTACTTCCCGTAGCTCCACGTGCAGCTCCAGGAGCAGTGCGTCCGGCGCGAAACAAGGTGCGTATGTGATGAATGTGAGCGCGAGAGAGAGAGAGAGGGTCGCCCACGTGGGCTGCCTCGCGGAGCGGTTGATCATACAGTCTTAGCTTTTAAAGAAAAGATTCTTGTTTGCGCGTCGCTGTACCCGCCTTTCCTTCGTCCGTTACTGTCTGACAGGTGTGCGACACCGGGGGCCTGCTGTGATTGTTAGACGCGTTTATCAAATAAATAAAAATTAGTCCTGCACGCGGTGTCGGCTCGATGCGAAAAGATTCTGGGAAGATTTATCGTTCGACTGCCAAAATAAAAATTAGAAAAGAAATTTGGACTGGGCTGCATAAAGTTTGTGACCCCTTAGTCGGATGGTTAAAGCATAAACGAAGGCTCTTATTGTGGAGACAAAGTGTATAATGCATAATGCGCTGGCAAAGTATTTGAAATTTTGGCAGAAAGTTTAAATAAAAATTTGCTAAATAATGTTTTTGCTTCGGTGAGACATTCATTTGTAAATGTACAGAATTTTATATAACAAACTTTTCTGATTTTTCTTTTGCATAATTTCAATGTAATGCATTTTCATATAAATTTAAACGACTACTAAGAGTTAAATAAATATTTATCGATTATAAAAACGGATGAAAGCAATAAAGATAAATTTCATTTTATAAAGTTTTGGCAAACCAACAGTACACTGAGATTTTATTTAAAAATGCACTTTCACGCAAACGCATAAAACGCGTTGAAACGAGTCAACTTGTTGATTTGCATTTTATAATAATCAGAGTGGTTAAGAGACGGCGTTTGTAAGCTTTATTATTTCTTTGCTTTATTTTTAGAGAAAAAAAAATTTATCTATCTATTTGTGAGAACCGTGTTTTTGCGGTTTCTGAAAATAATTTCTTACGGCCTGCATATGCTGTGTTTTTAAAGTATAAAATTTATTGCAATGAGAAGGTTATTTTCGAATAAAAAGTCTGCGTTTTGCTTATGATTTCCTTCGACCAGCTGCAAGGCAACTTCTGCGCTTGCAAATTGGAATAAGTTTTTGTACGTATAAATAATAGTTATATTACAAAAATTAAAAAATTTATTTTTCCCGCTATTGCTATTAATTGTTAAGAAACAATGTAATTAATTCAACTATTCAATTAGTATTTTTGAGACTTTTAATCTTTGAATGGCAATCATATTTATGTATTTTAAATGTTTTAGTGATGACTGTAATGATGTCCGAATGCATAGATTTTCAAAGTTTTAGCTGCTTATAAAAATCTCATATAAATCAAAAGCAGAATAGACTTATAGGTGGGCATTTAAGAATGATTTTATTTTTATATTCCTTTTCGGAGGAAGGTAGTAATTTTTTGTAAAAACAAAAATTATTAATACCTATTATTTCATTACAAATCTACAATAAAATTAAGTTTCTGATGCTGTTCAATATACACTTTTCTTGACATGACAGATCGCTAATTGCAGATCGAATAATAAAACTAAAAATAACTAATCAAAAACGTAAACTAAGGCAATTTACATTACAAAATATGCCTTAAAATAAAATATCTTTAATTCTCTTTTATTTTATTTTTTTCTCTGGTATAAAATATAGAGGATTTTACTTCGGTTTACCCCTAAAATAAAACTGGAAAATCTGAACAATATACTATTGAAGAAGCTTCTCCCGCTTTCAAGTACAAAGCAATAAGGGATTCTCAAATAATTACAAAAGAAAGACCCATGCTACACAGCTGTAAAATAAAAATAATAATTACTCGGTGCATCCTCGAGTGGTCCTGGCGGTTGTTCCGGGCGCCTTAGCATCGCCGCTGTATATCAGCTCGGTGTAGCAGGAAAAGCGCGTCTTGCAGGTCTTGACGCCGTTCTCTTTGCAGGCTTTGCTCGTGCAGACGCATTTTCGACCTTCGAACAGCACCGTTGCAACGACATTTTATTGACGGATGTAAATTTTTCGAGGATATTGCTGGGAATCATTCATTTTCTTGATTTAAAGGAGGCTAAGACGTTGGATAATAAACAGATACAGGGATATCGTAGAGGTAAATTGTTATTTTGTGATAAAATAAGTGTACAGAAGTGCAGATCTCTCGTTGATAATACGGTATTACTATTTTTAGTCCTTACTTTTTAATCAAAGAATTAGAGGAGTCGATGCTGACAAAGTATTATTTTTTTAGCACTATAGTAAACAACGTGTATATTCTTGCAGAAATGTCGAGAAATGGTTTCATTTCCAGTATGAAAAACATGGTTTTATTTTTAGATTGCACTCATATTCATTCAATTTGTAATAATTGATTATTTAAAATTTTGTACTATTTTTTTTATTTTGCATTGCCGATGTTACATCCTAAAGACGTATCTTTTTCTTATATTTCAATCAATACAAAGTAGAGTATCAAAAAGTTTATGACAATCTTAATCCTGTCAGCGTTAAATCGAGAAATGCACAGCTGTCCTAAATTACATTTAACAATTACGAAACTCGGAACAAATTGTGAGCAGAAAATGCCAAAGCAATCACCGAATCAGCAATCTCAAAAATAAAGTAAGGCAGCGAACTCAAAACGAGAGATGTCACCATCTAGAAGCTGTGTTAAAAATTGAAATGTAATTGTTTTTAATTTTGATCGTTTTTAACAAAGATTTTTGAAGCCCTGTATATATTTTTAACAATATGCACGTATGACTTAAAGATGCTGTAATTAATACTTGTTTTTTCAATTTTACATTTTTTGTTACTAGTTTATCGTACTATAGTAAATTTTCTTGAAGTTTCAAAGAAAACACGAAAACCGATAAAATTAAAATTCCAAATAAAAATAAAAAATAGTACGAAAAAGTTTATCACTAATTTAATCTTGATTCAAAGAATGAAAATATAAAAATATTGTATAAAAATTATCAGTCGATCGATCGATTCAACGAGAAACTTTATTATAGTCGCAAATAATCAATCCGAATCTCCAAACGGCTACAAACAGCAACCTCGTCGAATCACCCGTCCGAAATTGTACTCCTAAGCATCGAAAAACTCAGAAAAACACCAAAAGTCACTCACCGAAAACTTGGCCCAGCCCGCAAACCAGAAGAACACAGACCAGCAGCGAAAGCGCACTTGAACTCATTGTCGCTTCACAGTCCGAAAAGCCTCGGAAACGGTCACTAAACAGTCGAGCACTTATCAGCCCCGAGAACTTCTCGGAAATGCCGAATATCCCGATGGGAGACACTAATTTTAGTTCTTTTTCCTCCCCCTTTCCGTGCCTCCGATCGCTCTCTCTTTCTCTCTCTTTGTCGCACCTTCCGCGTTATTTACCGCCACGCGCGCGAGTCTATTTTAATTCCGTCATCGGCGAATCGGCCAATGTAACCGGCTGGAGGCCGTGGAAAAAGAAGAGTGTGGATCCGCGCGGGGCCAACTGAGAGGCGCACTGCCAGCTGGGCCCCCCGAAACATGGTGTTTTTATCTTCGGCTCGCCGATCCGCGGGAGAAGTGTATAGCGGGTTCCTCTTCCTTTTTAATACGTCGAGATCGTCAAGCGGGAAAATGGTCTTGTTTTTTTTTTTTTTTTTTTTTTTTCGAGGAGGTGCTCGGAAGAGAGCGGATGATTGAAAATGTTTTTTATGATGATTGTCGATACGTTGTAAAGATAAAATTATTTTATTTTGTAGGGCGAACATTTTTTATGCTAAATTTACTGTAAATCAATATGAAATTGCTTTCAATTCGTATATAATAATGGTTTTCTGCACCCAAACAGAAAAAAAGAAAATTGTAAGATTTAATATTTATATATGTCGTATATAATGATAATAATTATTTGCAATAGAATAATGACGCGTTTACAACATTACAATATTGGCCTTTAACTGTTACCATATGGTTTAATTAAAAAGGAATTCTCGGTTGGGAGTTCAAGGAGACATTCGAGAATATATCTTACAGTATCTATAATAAGATAAACAGTCGCGTAAGATGGTTTTCATGTTAAGGGACCACGGAATATTGGTTCGGGGGTCATACAATTTCACGAATAGTTTGAGATTTTATGGACGATCTTAGAGTGCCACGTGCTAAATCCCTTTTGACAACGTGACATCATTACTGGACAGGTTCTGGCATAATTAGACATTCACATTTAATTATAATTCAATCGCTGGAAAAAGTTTTATGTAAATGACTAACATTTGCTTTGAACACAATTGTCAATTATACGGTATCCGAAAGAGTATTTATGAATTTTTTCACAATTACACCAATTCATCAGAGATTTAAATTTCATTAATATTTCCTTATATGCCGTGGAAACTTGTTCTACACAAGGCACTAAATCGCAAGAATCTATATCTCAATACGCGTAAACATTTCAACGATCGTTAAAACGCCATTTATTATTTCCTTTTTATTTCATCGAAAAGCTAAAAATAATATAATATTTATTTAGTACATATTTATAAAATATATATATAACATATAACTCGAAGGTGAGAATGCGGCGAAATACCGTAAACTTTCGGTGGATCGTAATTATGTTTACAAAAGGCAACGGTGAAAGCATTGAAAAACAGGATATAAGTATAGGCCGGTCGGGTAAAGCGAGTCGAAATTTACAGCGGCGTTTATTAGAGCGAGAATCGGTAGCCGTCGGCGAGTATTTTCGACGCCGCGCGGCTCTTTTTTTTTTTTTTTACGAGCGAGCGTCATTCCCGTCGCTTTAAAGTTTCTCAATTTATTGGAAGAAGCGCCGTATTAATGAGGCAGCACATCAAGGATTCGCTAAACGCGTTTTAAGAACTCGAATGTAATAACGCCGAATTTTTTCGCCGCGGCAGGAATTTGCATTTATTTCCAGAAGGAAGGCCTTATTTGTTAAGCGCTGATGATACCTCAGATTCTCTTAACTAACCGCCATCGCGGCATTTAGCAGTAGAACATCACTTTTGCAAACAGATTTAAAATCGATAATTGTTGCAAGTTTTCAATGTTGCGGTACAGTCTGTCAAACAGGTGTTAATATCGTTTGCCTAATTTTATGTCTAACTTCATCATTTGCCTAAGACTATCAGCAGCAATTTTATTATTTGCCTAACTTGCATATTAAGGTACTTATATATTAATGAAGTTATATATAAATGTAATATTTATTTTATGTTAAAAACTCGCAAAATTTTTAAACTACTAAAATGGCTTAAACTTGTAAGAATGATTGCTATTACGTAATCTGTTTTCTCAAAAACAATTTGTAAAGTGTTTATGTGTGGCAAAGTTTGTGACTATTAGGGCTTCTACTTTCATAAAACTTATATCGGACTAAAATTTTGCAAATTTTTTTTTTATTCAAGCATTTCAAGCTTTCATACAAAGCTTATATTACTACGTTAAAAAATAAATAAGAATTACACTTTTATATCTGTAAGTTATATTCTTTGAAAAATTTATATAAAGCTGGAATGTCGGGTTTGGTGATGATTACATTGATTGTTATTGGTAAACTGGATTTTAATTTAAAGAGTCCTTTAATCAGATTGGGTCTAGCTTCCTCCTATATAGATCACATTGCCAAACGATATGATTTATAGGAGGAGGAAAGAAACTTCGTTACAAGGATACTTGGAATTATTATTACAGTCAATTAATATAATAATATTAATAATATGTTGATTTCGTATACTGATGAATATAAACTTCACAAAGAAGTTAAAAAGATTTACACGATCAACTACTTAAAAAGCAACGAATCTACTACAGGCAAACTTTATTTTCGTAACTTCTTTCAAGACCAAAGTGAACCATATGGTTCTCACACAAACCTGTAAATTTTGCAAAAATATTTTAGATACGATTTAATGGATAGCTTTTCGTTATTACTCATAAGAAAAGTACATATTCAAAAAGAAATTTGCTCGTTGTTCTATTGACGTGCGCGGAGAGAGTCGCGAGAAATTCGCTCGACGACTTTTTCCGCCGAAGCGCCTTCTGCACGCAGCCGCTTCCGCAGAAATCCCGGGCGCCGGGGTTTATGCGGAAACCGCTCGGCTCCGCGGCGCCAAAAATCCTCCGACCAATCAAATGGCCTGGTGGTCACGGGGGCCTACCCCCAATCGTGGCAAAAATTGTAGGGGAGGCGCGGAGCGCCATTGCGCGCCGCGCATTCGATCGCCGAACGATCACCAGAGCAGAGCTCTGATCCAGCTCCGTGCAAGACACAGAACCCAGGGAGAAGCTCGGTCCTCGCTGAGAGCATCATTCGCTCCCCGGCGAGAAGGACCACCTCCACCCTCGCTCAGAGCGTATCCGCTCAGAAACTGCAAAGATCCACGTGAGCAAAAGGGCCCTGCAAACTTCTGAGTTTGCCATGAGCTAACCTCGCCGCGTAACCGCGAATAATTGCATTTTCGTTTATTTTATTTCCTTCGCGAAGTCGACACGCTAACAATAGCTCTACCGAAATTAATTTTCAAATTTAATTAACGTTTTTTTTTATTTATTGATTTAACCCGCCTACCTTTCCTTTTGTACGGAGCTTCCGTCACTATTTACTTTTAAGAAGAAAATTTTTGTATTTGATATCAGTTATATAAATCTTGTTTTATTAAAAATTCAATATATTTATATAATAATATTTTTGGAACAGATTTTTAATAATTTTTTTTTAATTTATAGGTGATTTTCGACCGTCGTCGAGTATAAGATTATACCTGCACATTGTAGTTTTGAAACAACTGAGAGACGAAAATGTATTGCCTATCGGGAAATAACACTCTTTCTAGTTTAAGTGGACAACAGAAGGTAATACTAAATCTTTTTTCTTATCTATAGAACAGCCTGCGTTCATATGTACCTGAAGAAAGATAATCGATTAAATATTTATAATATATTTTTAAGTAATGGGAGAAAGAAAATTAATGTATTGAATCCTGTTGTAATCCAATAGAATTCCGTTGGATTCCAAAGGAATTCCAGTGAAACCCAGGTCAAGTTTTCAATAGGGTATTAAAATAATTAATTCAGAATAAGTTGATAATAACGACGAATTTAATTCAGAATAAGTTGATAATTACAACGAATTTGAGATCAACCCTTAGGCCTCCGGGATTTTTACGAAAAAATAGTGTTTTCGATATAAATGTGTCCTGAGACCGCTTACGGAGGACCCAAACAAGGACGGATATGTGCGAGTCAGGTCATGATGCCATATGGCAATGATTAATTTCATAGTTCCCTAGGTATATTTTCACTAAATCCCAAGAGCAACAGATATTGCCATGTATCATTGACTACGAAGCAAAATATCTCTCTGAAAAATTGATGACCGGAAAGCTGAAGCAGGAATAAAACCAGCGTAATGTAATTATGTGATTGTTTGGTATGGTGTTACTATACTTGACTTAAAGATTTAGTTTGGCTGGTTAGAGTCAACTTAAGATTAGGTCAAAGTGTAGTGGAGACAAAATTGCAAGCAAGTTTCAAAGATCGGAATGAAAAATAAAAGAGATTTTTTGTAATATTAATTATACATCAATATTACGTTAAGTTTCTAAGTATTAAACAAGTTTATAGTTTCTAATTTCAAATTTTAATGTGTTACGTTTCCCTTAATATCGTCGGTGCCGACGAAGACTATCCCGCTCAGAAATGCTACGAAAACTATCCCCCGTTAGCATTCGCCACGAAAAGAATCCCACCTACAAAAGTGCTACGATAAGTGTGAAAAGTTTTCGTGGCACTTTTGTAGGTGTTAATCCTTTTGTCGCGAATGCTGATGGAGGATAGTTTTCTTGGTTTTTTCTAGGTGAGATTTTTTCGTGGTCAATATTCATGTGGGATAGTTTTCTTCCGGCCCGGCGATACAAGTGGCCTCAGCGTTAGAAAGGAAGGGATGGAAAAATTTGGCAGGGAAAATACCTGGGAGTCCTTTTTTGATTTTAAAAATTTTTCAAAAAATTTTTTTTTTTTTTTTTTTTTTAACTATTTTTTTTACTATTTTTGTGCACGATTTAAAATGCACGATCATCTACCCAACTTTCTAACACCAAATGTGGGCCTTCCA
>JAWWML010011096.1:0-29408 GCA_035047165.1 Ormyrus rosae | reverse complement strand
GAGCATTTTCGACAGTAGACTTGTATTACCGTATTCTATACGACTGTGCTCTCCGAATTCTACTATTAATTTTTGCATGAAAAAAGTCTAATTTGACTGGACTACTCGGGGAAAAAACGAGCGCGCGCGCGCGCGCATGCGCGAGCGTCTATTAATCGGCACTTATCGATGCGCGCGATGCCGCGGCGGCGGTGGCATTTAGCGCTCGCGAGCTATGCAAATGAGCGCTGGGTAAGTTTCGCGCGCGCTTTGACGGAATCTTAGGCAGCCGCGCCGATCGAATCTCAATTCTGGTAATGCGCCGAGGGAGAATTGCGCGGCTGCGCGAGAAAATTGATTCTCGCTTTTCTTTTCTGTTTTTTTCGTTTTTGGTTCGGGGCTTCGGGAGGCTGCCGATAAAGTTTCGATGTTTGGGTATAAGTGCTTCTTGGGAACTGCCGAGGCGAGATATTGTTCGAAGGTAATTGCGCCGCGAGGGGAACTTGGCTTTTATCATTTTGGTAGAAGTCGTTCGACGTTGGACGGTCGAACCGTGTTCGAAGGTAATAAAACCAGAATTTCGTGCGCTCTTTTGCAACTTTGAGGTTGATGATCAGCCTTTCCAATGGCGAGGAATTGTTGGGAAAAGTATTATTTTCTTTGAAACGTCAATGATTTTAATTGAATTCACTATTTAGATTGGAAATGATCTGCGTAAAACTGTGTAATAAAATCAAGCAGTTAAAATTGCAGTGGTCAATTATGCAACATCCGTAAAAATAAGAAAAAAATAACCATCCATGAGAAATAGTAAGAAAACACATTCGAGGCATTATGCAATTTATTAAATTAATTAACAAACAACGATAATTACATTGATTGTACTTTCTTGATCGCGTGCAGAGTGTATACTTGACCGTTGCGCTATGGAATCGCGATAATTTTTAACACATAATAATTGCCCGCGAGGTAATTAAGCAAAAGAAGCCTACATCTCTCTCGAGAGAGCACTTGGAAAAATTACCGGCTTTCGGTGTATACATCTAAAAATTTAATTAAGAAAAATGGCCGCGCCGAATAATTTTGGAATTAGTTGCGGCGCGTAAACTCTCCCGAGCAAACGCAAAGGCAATTTGAAATATATACACCGTAAAGTATAATAATAACAAAGTACCATAATTCACTCGGGTGCGCGAGCTAATATTTTCCGCTTTAGCACCATTCGCATTTAACTGTTCGCAATTTAACGGAACCGATGCCCGGCGATTATTGACGCTCTATGGTCTGTTTAGGATCAAACGATCCAATTCTAATCGGCTTTATCCGTTTCTTCTCGCGGCCGTGTGTATACTTTCTAACGTGATAACTCGGGAGTTTTTTTTTTCTTTTCGTCTTGCTCAAGAGCGCGCTTATCTGATTTCGTTCGATCCTTCGCGGAAAAATTCAAAGCTCGGAAGGTTTCGACTTGTTGAATTTATTTTCCATTGAAATTAATATATCCTCGGGAGATGGCGAAGATAATCGCTTTATTACTTTGTAATTTCAAAAACGCACTTCGGCGTTGAAAATTTCAATCTGAGAGGGCGATAAGCTTTCGAAAGGCTTTTGCGTTGGTTTAAATAAAAAAATTGAAATTCCGCATCAAGTAATCTTCGAGATTAATGCTTTTAATAAAGTTTTAATCAGAGTCTTGAGTAATAATTAGCAACTGATCGTTTGAAACTTCATCGCCTGTGAATTTTCTCGATTTTTCTCAAAGTGTGAATGAAGTAATCTGGAAGTAAAAGTTGCTTCGTTTAATATTTTATGTAAAATTTTACTTAACAAGAATCCCGGCCGAAGCATAGAATTGCATCAAAAAACTGTTCTTTTCCAATCCACTAATAATTAAATTTAACTTAAAAAAGCATTAATAACGATCTTATTTCTACTCGAGCACCTTGCTAACTTACGTGCGATAAAAAAAGAGCCTTCTTTCTTACGATACAGCACATCTCGCTCCTTAAACTCAATGTAAGCGTTCGCTGCTAAGTCACCGTCGGTAATTAGACCGTCTGGCCCACTTGCATGGAAATCCACTTGCAAATCCTCGAGGCATTAGTTATGGTCAGCAGCGCTCGATACTCGGAGAACCGATCCTCGAAATTCCCATAGAAAAGCAGGCCCAATTTATCTCTCTTTCTCTCTCTCTCTCTCCTTCCTCGAGTAGAACGCATTCGCCGAACATAACGGAGCTTAAAGCGGCGGCGGGGGGAATAAAAAAAGGCGCGCGGAATACTCCCACGAAATCCTCGCTTCCTCGTAAAGCATCGCTAAAAGGCGAAAATAAGCCACAATTACCGGCGGGAGTTTATGCAGCCGCCGCCGCCGCTGTTAAACCCTGAAATACGTAATAGAATTTGATCGGGAATAACGAGCGCGCGTCGCTCGCGTCTGCTCGTAATATATCCATCGGCTGTTATTTACCGCTTTAATCCGAGACTCAGAGAGAGTTTTGTCGTCCGGATGCGGAGGCTCGGAGATTTAATTAGGAAGGCGGTGGACGGCTACCGCTTGGGTTTTGTTTTTTCCGGAGGGAGCCTATATTTTTATGGGGGATCGGCCTGCTGCTGCCGCCGCTGCTGCCAGGTGGTCCGCGGAGGGATTAACTTCTGATATGGCTCCTAGTTTTATGGTAGTGTAAATGGTTAAGTATGCCGGTATACGCCGACCGAGCAATCAAGCGGAATATATATTTTCCTGTACGATCGCTCTTAAAACTCGTTCTCGAATCATATTTGCGACGAGGATTTTTGCTCGGCGAAAAAAAGTGCGCGGGAAACTCGTTTTTCGGATTGATCGCGCGGAGGGGGGCAAGTTCGGTCGTAATTAAGGAAGAAAAAAATTCTAAAATATCGGCTTACAAATCGATTCTTTACGCGGAATAAATCGAAATTAAGAACTGCCGATATATTGCTCCGCGGATCGTAGAATACAAATGTAGAAATTTCCAAATTGCCATAGGCTTCGGCCTCGTTATTCTCGGCGAGAAACGCGAAGAAGCTTAGCGAGCCAAGGAGAATCACCTTAATTATCGCTATTTCTCAAAAGCCAACAACTGCAATCCCTCCTCGCATTTCGCACACAGCCAAGCCGACTCGCAGCGGGGATCTCTTTCATCAAATTTCCTCAATATAGAAGGCCTCCGAGGGAAGCCGAGAAACTCCCGAGAGCTGCAGACGTAACCGGCAAAAACAATGGCCGCGAGCCGCGCGTGAAAGTCTCGAAAAAGAGAGAGAGATAAGCAATCGGCAGTCGTCCTCTCCCCGCGCCGCGATTAAACGCCTCCTAAACACGTACACAGCCTCCTCCTCCTCCTCTCCGAAGCGCGAGTTTTCTCTGAATTAGCTTCGAGCGGCAGCAGCGCCGCGGCCCATCGCGATCTTCCTCGCGGTGAAACCTTTCATTAAAACCCTCCCCGGCGAACGAATTAGAATTAATCTCTCGGCTTATACATATACGTATATTCTCAGGCCTTTCGTCCTTTCTCGCGCGAACCGCGAATTTTCCCGCGCGGCCGTTTCGGTAATACGATATGTGCGCAGGCAGCCGCCGCCGCAATTTTCTATCTGCAGTGGAAATCTGCTCTCGGTGGGAGCAGCAGGTTTGTGTATCGGGGAACCGGTGATAAATGGGGCTTTACGCTTTCTTGCATCGGCCGTAAACAAATGAGCGGTGGTTGACGCGCCGTTCCTAACCTATACCACCCTTTTTCTGCCTTCTTTCGCAGCTCTCGGGGCTTGTCTTGGATAATACGATGGTGGGAGAGCTGGATTTACGGAGGGGCTCGTAAATGCACTTTAATGCGCGTTTAATTAAACGGTAGTGACTTGAAAATTGATATTTTGTCAAGGGATTGGGAAAAAAATCTCTGTCAAGTAAGTATTATGGTGTTTTTTATTTTTCTAATTAAAGTGATAAATAAATTTATCATTGTTTCGGAAGTTCAATCGCTGTTTCAAATCGATTATGATTTTTATATTCGCTAAATTCACACGTATTTTATACGTTACTACTAAATTTAACTTTAATTACTAAAAGAATTACAGATTATAAATTGGATTTTTTATTACAAACTATTTAACTTTTTCACTAATAAATTTTAGTATCAGAATCTTTTATAACCTACCAATGAATATTCCAGAAAGATTGTACAATTATTTGCCATTCGGTATACTCTTAGAATAAATATTGAACAAATATTTACCCACATTACTAGTATATCGCAGAACTAATAATTAAAGTTTCTACAAACTTTCTTTTTTCGATCGAATTTTCATTTTTCTTCTTCTCGTCAAGATAATTAGCCCCGAGCATTAAGGACCCATTAAAGGAACTGGAACTTCCCCCGCCAAAAGTGTATTCCAGCCGCCTCGCGAAGCAGCAACAAATCCACCGGCTCATTACATAAATCGCGCGGAAAAACTGCCCCCCCCCCTCCCGCACTTCCTGCAAATCACTCTCGTCTAATATTAAAACTAACCCTCTCTCTCCGCGCTCGCTCCGAGACGCTTTTCAAAAACATGCACCGCGGCGGCGGCCCCGGCGTGTGTATACGAGGCTGATTTCTATGATGAAATACGACGCGGCAGCCCGTTCCTTACGCGCACTGGAATTTTCTCGGCTTATCGGGGCCCGATCTATCCCTAAGTAACCGGGCAAAAAGGGGGAAATCGATATTTATTGTTAATGCGGAGTTCCCGCGGCGGATATAATTTAGTGTCGCCGATGTATGTTCACTTGGAGAATTTCACTTTGCGGTATCCTGCGGTGCACATCCTTCTTTCTCTCTCTCTCTCTCTCTCTCTCCTAATGACCAGATCCCCTCGCGCTTTTCTTATGCGCGCGATTGTAGATTTCTCTGTGGGGTCGTTACGGGGGGGATTTTACCGCGCGGCCGTATCGAGAGTTTTTAGCGCTGATTTAGGTCGACTTTGTTGCTGCTCGAAATTTATTTTTACGGCCGGGACGCGGAAGAATTGCGGCCGAATTAGATTATATTAGATATTTATTCAAAGGATTCTGATGTTAACGGCTGGCTGTAAATCAGGTTTCCAACAACGAAGTACGTAAATTAGGCGTATTTACTCGGAGTACTTGTGCGATTTATAAATTGAAAATTGTGATTACTTCATTTTTGTATGCCACAACTGCCGAAGAATATATTATTAGCAACTTTTACAATTCCAGTCTTAAATCACGATCTTAAACTGAAACATGAATCAGATAGATTTTAATTAAGCCTCGTATGTAAGTATACGACTTCCTGCACGAGCGCTAATTGAAATGTAAAATTTTATAATTCATTGTATAAATTAGAAGTTACATTTAGACTCGGTAACCTGTCAAGAAGTACAATTTCAGACTTAAAAATCTGCCTTCGAAATTCATTGTTCTTAACACCGCCCGAGCTCTCGAATCGTTTTCGCAATTTTGAAACATAAATTTCAAAGATATTTCTTATCACTCCGTTTCATGCTCTGAAACTTTGCAAACTGAGAGAAAAAGGCAATTACGCTAATTCTCAATATATTTTTGTCTCGAAAAATATTTATTAATTCAATTAACTCCGCGCAAAGCTTACTGGCACAGAACGGTTTCTGTATAATAAATCTACTTTTCGCAGTGAACTTTTTTTCTTTCTTTTTTTTCGAGCTGCTGCTGACTACCCGTTTTAAAGTGCTAATTTTCTTACACGGCACGAGTTCCATGTCATACTCTTGTGCAAGTTTAGAATGCGTTATTATAAAGTATCCGCGCGACGTTCATTGTGCTTGAGCAAACACGCGCGAAAAACCGTTAACTTTCGTCATGTAAATCATAATAATTAGCTCGGATCTACATGCAATAAATAAATGCGCGCGGAATTTTTAATTTTACCTCTGAATTTTGTACTTACCCAGCGATAAAAATTGAAATACCGCGCTTTAAAAAAAAAAAAAAAACTCGACTGAATTTCGCGTGCAAACGGCGAAGCGAAGCCACTAATTTCCGGCCGAAAGTCGAGACACTTAGAAACAAAAGTACAAGTTACCCTTAAACCAGTAAAAGCCCCTCGCCTAGAAAACGTACGCTCCGATAAGTGGCGAAGGTCGAGGCAACGCGCAAAGTCGGGAGAGTTTGCCGATACTTTTTTTGTTGCGCCTCGGGGTTATTTCGCGTTACGCGAGCAGAGAGGCGCGGACGTGCCTATTTGAAGATGGAACGGAAAAAAAATGTGCACTCTCGCACTCGCAATTATGCGAGTTCCGGTCGTTTTCTCCGTTGCTCTCGCGCGCGCGCGCGTTCGCTCGTGCAATTTCTCACCGCGGAGAGGCACGGATTTTTGCGCGTTTTGCAATGCCTTCGTTTTACGGCGGGTTGTATATATACGACTTGCTTGCTTTATTGGCGGATTCTGATTGAAGAAATAATCGCTTCTTATGGGAGATTCTTTATCGGAGGGGGGGACTTCCGAGCAAAGTGCCCGAGGCAGAGGTAATTGGGATTTTCGCGTAATGCAGGTAACTGCAATTAGGTCAAGTCAGAGAATCTTTTCTTTATTGCCTCTTTGAAGTGCTAGAAAGTGCGAATTTATTATTGAACAATGGAATTGTTATTTTAAAATTTATTGGCTACGGTCACTTAAACTTCGACGTTCATTTGTAAGAATACCCATCCTTGAAAACCATTGAAATCGAGATTTACATTTTAAATTTTAATTTCGCTGTGCTTTATTACTTGAGAAGAAGGAAAAAATTAAAAAAATTAACTGTTTTATCAACCGGTTTACGAATTTCAATTTAAAATACCAGGTTTTTCCTATCTTTCTCGTTTTTAAAAAATAAAAATAAGCGTTTCAAGCTTTCCTTTCGTTCAATTCTACCAAACGAAATGATTTGTCGAAAATTAAAATAAATATCACTTACCTTGTCTAAAGGGGCGAAGATTGGGAATAAAGTGCTTACAGAAAAAATTAGGCGCGGAGCGGCCACACAGCCTATTTCCCAATCCTCGCCCGTTACACTTGTTAAAATACAAAATTCATCGTTAATTAAATGCCAATCTGCACGTATCAATTTACGCCGATAAACGAATATACGTAAATAGTCTCCGAGCAGTAAACGTACGTCCAGCTTACTCATTACAGCTTCGCACATTCGTATCATTCCCGAAGCGATTACTAATAAGCGTTACTCGGAAACCAATCAGTCACGGGTAGGTACTCACCTGAAACAAAAAGCAAAAAAGACCAATCGTTAGCAAAAGCAAACACAAAAATTCTCGCGGAAAAATAATGTGTGCCGCGCTTAATCTAGACCACCGCGCGGCAAGTGCCTCGGGAAGTATTCCGCGTCCCATATAATCCGCGCGCAGGCCAGGTCTCTTTCTCGCCCAAAAGGACCAATGTAAAATTTGAAAAACGAGCTTATCGAGCCGAATCGATATAGGAATAGGCCGGCATTCTCCCGATAAAAGCTCGCGAAATATCCAAGCGCGGCGCTTAACGAGACTTTCCCGCGAGCGCGAAAAGTTGGGGGGGAAAACCGGTCTCTCTCTCTCTTTCTCTCTCTCCCTACGAGATAGCAGATCGCTACCGAGAGCTGTGCGCTGCTCCCAGCTGCAATTGGACACCGGTTGCCAGCTTTTTCCGGAATTTGCGTGCCTGGGAAGCCGAGACGGAAGCCGGAGCGCTTTTGATCGACGCGAGAGATCTGGGAAAATGGTTTCGCGCTCGGATGAGTCGAGAGAGAGAGACTTGTTGAGGGGTTGTTGGGCACTTTGCGCACGGCGCGTTAAGTGCTCCTGTTCATCAAGTTACTGATCGAAATTCTGAAGGAATTAAAGGTGCTTTTTTTTTCTTTCGGAAATGTAACGCTACCGAGAAAAATTCGAACTGATAAATCTTGCCGAAAATTGAGAAAGTGCAGGGAGAAACTGAAATTTCGTCAGTTCCTCAAAGAAGTTTGGGCTATGAGATGTAACGATTTAAGTTTCAAATTAAATAAAACGTCATTTTTGCAATTTTCCGTCTTAATTGTTCATAATTTTGCAGTTAAACGAGTAAGCAGAGACATTGCAGTATCCACTTCCCAAAGCCCTTATTACCATAATTTTTCTAAGCTCTGCGTCATTAAAAATGATGAAGATGTTCGGAATATAAAAGGAAAACGCGAATTACTTTACAATTTAAAGCCGCGTAATTGCAAGTTAGGTTTTTCAGCTAACAAAGAAGAAAACGAGCAATTAAGAAGACGGGATTACAGACTTAAACAATTTGCTCGAAGGTTTATATACTCTGTACCGACGAATTTAGATTCGCAAGTCAACTTGTAAGCCTAATTTTAACCGCAGCGCCTTTTGCACAGACCAGTTCAACGTCCTCGTTAAAAGTTAAACGACAGTGCCATGTGATCATAAACTGAACTCGGATCAATAAGTGGTTTTATTACACAAGTGCATCCATTTCCTCCCGCTATTTTCCCTTTGGACAGAAGTTTTTCGAAAAATTATCGATCAAAGGCCAGGAAATGAGTATTTGTAAACTTTAAATTTCGTTTGAATTATAGATTTTTGCGTTAATAAATATTATCTGAAATTTGAAAAGTGAAATTTGAATAATGATAATGTGTAGAATAAAATCTGATCGTGAATTTAAATAAATGAAAAATAGATAAAACAATGAAGAAAAGATTCACAATTTACAAAATTAAAAAGGTAGAAAATTCAAATTTCCATGATACAGTATTTGTTGTTCAAAGTACCATATCACATTTTCGTAGTATTATAAATTCTTTTACAAACAAATCTACACGCAGAAAAGTTTTTGTCAAAAATTACCCCTAAATTTGAGTGAAACTCGGGCAATTTTGACAGTAAGGTAAACTTTATCCACATTTGCATGAAATATTAATAGATCATGCTTTAAATTTTTATTATTCTGTGTAAAAAAATTACACATCTCTGGAGTAATTTATTCTTCCTTAATATTTATAATGAAAGAAATGCAATGTTCTAATAATATAATTTCTATAATTACAATACCTTTGTAACCTTTTACAAATCCGTATGGGTAATTTGTAATTTTTTCCCCTCCCTTATTGTAAAACAGTCAAAATTCTCCTTCACAATCTGACGTTAAAAAAAATTGAATATCAAAAGAAAATCATAGAGATTGATAGGTTAAAAAATCATTTCTTAGGTTATTTTTTGAATAAAGAATGTCAATAACATAACCTTATAATATATAAACAAAGAAGCAACAGAAATAATAGCTCATTCAAATGAGTAGAGAAAATTTTATCACACCGTCATCTTAAAAATTTACTCAAATGTGATGTGGATCCGGGATTCACGTCGTTGATGTAATTTTTGCACGAATTTTATTTGTAATTTTTAACCAAAATTTTTCTCCGCGCATACTCTCATGACCTTTTCTAATATCAAACGATCTATTTACTCAGCACTTACAAAAAAAAGGACAAATTCTTCCTCAGTTTACTCGAAAGCCAATCTAAATTTCTCAAGTTTTCCGCGAGAGAGTTGCGCAACGAGGCAACGACCCATCAGCGCTCGCAATTATGTTTACTTAACAAATTGCAAGACAGACATACCCAGACTGGCGAAAAAAGGCTCAATCCTTGTTAGAACGGAGTACAAAAAAAAAAAAGAATGGGATGGGCTAAATGGAGCCTCCTTAAATCGCGACAATCCACGTAACAAATTGCCTCTAATTCGCAGGGGGCGACTACTTGATATTGATCAGGGCAGCTCTCTCTCTTTCGAGAGCGCGCAATTGCGGCCTCTTCATCCGCGAATGGACGAAGACAACAATCCGGAAACGAGACGTCTGCGGGAGAGAGAGAGAGAGAATGAGAGAGAAAACAAAAGGCGCCGCTTTAATCACTCGTCGTCTTCTGCATCCACAATTGACGCCTTGACTTTATTAATTTAAGCAGCTCGACGCGCACTTTATGAAGCTCGAGACAAGTGGGAGACGCTCTGTTTTCGTGTTTGACGAGTTCATTTAGGTTCGGGGATGAGGGAAATTGGGATGGACGAAAAGAGGGTCAATTGCCCGGTTCTTTCCGTTGTTTACCAAAGTTTTACGGTGCGGGTAATATTAGGTAGGTTTTGTATCAAGCTATTTTTTTTTTTTTTACAAAGGAACGACGGATGATTCGAGTAAAGTGAAGGCATAATTGAGAGCAGAATGCACTTCTCGGGCTGCAATTAAATTAATTTAAGAAATCTTGATGGCAGTTTAATTCCGTACGAGTAAGGCTCGATTATTACAGTCCAGGAGGTTCAGGAAGCGCGCGCGTTTTTCTTTAAATTTGCACTCTTGCTCAAAGAGCATCCTTATAACTTTCCTTGTGAGAAAAAAAAATTAGATTGAGTTGTAATTCGTGGGAAGTTACCCTCTTCGCTCGTAGAAAACTTTCCCACGGTACAGTTTTTTTTTCTTTTTTTTTTTGCAACCTATAATAATATGATATAATATGTAATGAATGAAAAAACGGTTGCGGAGTCGTACTTCCTTCCTACTCGTTTTCTACGAAAAAAAAGGATTTCCTCGCGCGTTTATCTCCAATACAAAGGATCGAAATCGACGTCCGTCTTTCATCCGGACAAGCATCTCAATCTCAAATAATTTCAGCAATTAAGTATAAAGTAATATCTAAAAAGTGGCCCCAGCAGTTATATTCCTTCGCTCCGCGCGAGAAATTGAAAGAGACTCCGATAAACGACCTCTGCATATTCCCATCGCTCTTACGAGGCCCGAAGATTCCCATCGATCAGCCGAAGCTGCCCTGCGGTCGTTTATATCGCATCTCTCCCGGCAGCGGCCGACGAGTGAGACGTCAAGGCCCCGTAATTCAAGAAAATTCGTCATACACGTCGACGCGTTTAATTATCCTCTCTTCCAGCATGGCGAACTGCCCCCCTCTCCCCCTCGTCCCTCGGCTCCGATGCATAGAAGGAAAAGAAAGGATTGCCGCGCGCCGCGTGAAAAAAAGAAAATATCGACTCGCGTGAGATTTCACCGCGTGAAAGGCCCTTGGCGCGCGTTACTTGTATTCTCTCGCCTCTTCGTCGCCGCTTTTACGCTGGAAATCGGGGACGACGCAAATCGAGGAGTTTCTCGATGACGATCGTCGACGATTTCTTGACCCTCCCTCCCCCCTCCCGCCTCGTCGTTAACGGTCTTAACGACTGCAAGGAGTTCAACGGTGCAACGGCTGTCGCGCCGCACATTTTACGTCCGGCGGCGAGACCGTAATAAGGAAATATGTTTTGTCGGTGTGCCTTTTGATTTTGGAGCGGCGTCGGGGGGCGACGTGCTCGTTTTTCCGAAGAGCTTCCGCTTGCCGATCTTACGGGGTATTTTGGAAAGACATTGGAATTCTTTGAAACGCTCGAATGCCGGGGAAGAAGGAAAAATTAATGTTATATAGGATAAAGTACTTTGATGCAAAGGTGTACCTTTTGTGTAAATTTGATTTTGATAATATTAAACTTTATGCTCAAATATTGAATACTAATTTTTCATTGACACACGACAGTCATTACTTATCATTTTACGACTTTTAAATAACTTTTTGGATCAAAGAGAAAGTATCATTTTTATGCGACTTATTTCAAGGACAAAGAAGAAAATAAAATCTGATTTTTAAAGCTTGATTTTATATATGGCTTTTTAAAAGGATTATTTCTAAAATTTACGACGACTTTTTGATGGCAACGGGAGTAAATCTGACGTTTTCACCGCGGAGCAGCGTGTGACTTTATATTTCTTGTAGTACAAACATTTATCACTTCCTCTCTGACAATGTACTAAAAACTTATTTTAGCCCGCAAAGAAGTTCGAAAATTTATCGATTCCTTTATCGTTAATTCAAATTTGATACGAAGTATACTACAAAACACACTTATCGTCCAAGATTTTACCTGCAATTAAGTATGTCAACAATCGCAATAAGACGACAATCAATGACTCTAACCATAAATCCAAGCTACCGCAACAAAATTATCTCCCGTAAGAAGAGAACCAAAAGCTACACCGGACATTATCTGCAATACCGCAAACGCCGCCGAGGAAAATTCTCGTTAGCCAAGCTGAGAAAAAAAAAGCAAGCGAGCGAACGTTTAAAGCTCATTTCCTTAAGCAGCCCGGGGTAAAAATCCAGCCTGAATGACTAGCCGGCCATTAATAAACCTCCGACTCTCGGGATATCGCGATATCGGTTTCGGGCAACTTTTCCCCGTCAGCGACGGCAGCGGCTCCTCTTATAGCTCCACTCCACTGATGAGACGGAGCTGATGGTATCGACGACGAGGAGGAGGAGGTTCCGGGAAAATCCGCTCGAATTTATGCGTATACGCTCTTGCATGTAAACACGGCGAGTCTCTCTCTGCTTGGATTATTAATTCAATTAAGGGCGGCGTTTAACGGATTAATTAAGTCGTCGCTCGGGCACGCAAAGATGCCACCGGGATCAATCAAGTTTAATTAGTTGGCCGCAACCGCGATATCCTTCTCTCCCTCCGGGAGGGAAAGTCGGCAAAAAGAAGGGAGCTTCCGAGCGGTGAGTTTTCGGTTTTGAAAAGTTCGATAATTAGAGCTCGTTAGGCAGATTGTAAGCGCGGCGATTGCTCGTCGTGGAGAGAAACGTTCTGCCGCTACCATCGGATAGTTTTGCCGGGAGATCGGGCGAGGGAATGCGGAGAGCTAATTGCGGACGGGGGATTTTTGCTAATAATTTTTAATTGAATTTTAAAAGCTTGCGAAACAAGAATGCCAGGCGGAGTGTGGAATATAATTTATTGGAATTCCTTGCCGCCGCGATCGGCTATCGAGATATTAAGACCTTACGGCCTCAGAGCCTTGATTGGATATTTATTTCATGGGCTTTGATTTTTTTTTCTTTACTTTTGAATTATTTTACTTTACGATTTCGCAAGACTCTTTTGTAATAGAAGCGAAATTATTGCATACTTTTTTTTTTTTATTGACTTGTTTTCTTTAATGATATACGAAAATGAATGATTTTTTTTTAGAAAAATGCTAAAAAAATATGATTGTTAACTAATAACCTCAAAACATGAAAGTGATGATAATAATAAGTTGACTGAACAATCTTGCAATTATCCTGAGACTAATTATAAGTCCACGTAATTACCCATTTTTTTGTTTTTCCTGTAATTACAAGTTTTATTTTAGTTTTTTTTTTTTTTTTTTTAAATTTTAAACTCAATAAAACAATAGTACTAAAACGGTTGCTGCCACCAACAACGCCACTTCTCAGTTTCTAAATCAATGTGAAATCAAAGATGCATCCTCTATATCCATCGCAAAAAATAAACATAACCAACTATCGTTCAAAGTACGAATCAGCAAAGCGTTCCCGCAATTACTTAATACTCTTCGCCTCGCAGGCTTTTCGAAAGCGAAATTACCCTCCCCAAAAGGTCCAGGAGCGCGCTTAAATCGCGCTCCTAATAAGAATTCGCCGCGACCGCAGGATGTCGAAAAGCGCGTCATAAAAACATCGTCAAGCCCGGCTGTGGCCCCGAAAAAAAAGAGAAGACAAAGGCTCTCTCGCGCGCGAGCCGGTAATCCTTTTACGATTACCCTCCGCTCTAAATTATCCTTTCGAGATGCTTCTGATCCTCCTCTTTTGCAGAGACACTTCCGGCTGAGAAAAAAAAAATGGACCAGAGAGTCTTCCGTCTCTCTCTCTCTCTCGGCTTTTATCGCACACGCTATCCGCTTGTACGGGAGAAAGAGAGAGAGAGAGAGAGAGAGTGGCAGTAAAAAGAGCGGAGTGCTTTGCCGATTTTTCGTCCGTAACAATTATCGGCGAGGAGAAGAAGCGAATCGCACGCGAAGGTCCTGTTATCGGGGTTGCGGCTGCTGAAATTTATACTTTAAAGGAGAGGAGAGGAGAGGCTTGTTTCGTGATTACGGGAAACGAGATTTATTGGAGCTATCGAGTGCTCTCGACCTTTTCCTGGGATTATTTTTTTTTGTTTTTTGAGAGCTCGTTGGTTTTTTTTTCGCAATTTGCCAGAACGATGAGTTTATTGTAAGTTAATTATTAAACAGGATAGAATCATTGCAGCATCGTGGAATAGTCGAAATGGATATTCATTTCACTTGTAATAGACAGTCCTGTTAATAGAAAACACAGCAATATCTAATTCTTGTATAATTTTATTTCAAATTATGAAATTACTTAACAGCTTATCTAGTTAACTCGTGATTTACACGGATAATCTTCGCATCCATCATTCTAAACTTTCGGTACGCACTTAAACCATTCTTTTTCGATCTCTCTTACCGACGCCAAGAATCAGTCGATGCTATCAGTATCATCTAATAAAAGTGCTTAGTTTATATTCACGTATCAAAAAATCTTTATGTAATCCGCGTAATACTTGTAATCCGTAAAACTGGTTTCTGAAAATCGATGGCGGAATGACGTTACGAAGAAAATGTGGGTCTCAAATCTAATCTTCTTTGACGGATTATACATGTCAGTCAATACTAACTTGAACGTTTATACTTAATCAGAAGAAAATGAAGTTAACCTAGAATAAGGACGTCTCCATGAATAGAACTGGCTGAAGATATAGATAAACGTTAATTTGAATACCCAACTTCTTAAGTAAGATTTCCGACCACAAGTCAAGTGAAAATTTTCTTGATTACAAATATATCTAAATACTGCGGCGTACTAAATTAAACGATTTATTTCGTTAATAAATTATAAACATTCGCAAGATTTTAGCATTCAGATAGCCGCGAACGATAAGAAAAGGCACCAAGATAGGATCTTCCGCCAAAAAGCAACTATCAGAACGCTCTCTCGTGCCTTACACACTGAAAAGGAATAAAATATGAACGTCCGTATTCTTAACGATCTCGACCTTGAAAAGGATCGTCGCTTCTGCGCTCGGCGTTTCCCATATCAAAAGCTTATAAATCAGCATTTGCCCTCGAGATTACTCGTAACGCGGTACATAAATAACGTCTCCGCGCGAGAGGGTTCAATTTAGTCAAAAAAAAGCCGCGCGCACCAGAAAAACTAAGAAAATTTCTCAGGGGAGGGAGGAGAGCATTAATATCGACGACGCGTTAACGAGGATCCCCCCCTAATGACGCGACTCGCCTTTGCTTTTTGCGGCTCTTGTTGTGTTGTTTCGGGCCGCCTCTGATGGGATTACCGCGCGGAGTATCTCCTCTCTTGCTCTTTGTCGGTGTGCTGCTCTCCGCGCCGCGAGATGAAACGAGTCGAGAGCGCGATTCGTCCCGCTGCTTTTAACCTTACCTGATACCGCTGCGGTTCCGCTGCGGTATGAGCCTACTAATGTTCCCCGCGCGGCCATTTTTTTTTTTTAGCTTTATTAACTCTGTTTTTCTTGAAATGTGTATGCGTATTGAAGAGTATTAAGAGGGAAACGTTTTCAAGCCGTTTTGCTTGACTTTTCCGTTGCGCTATTTAAAAGGATAGGCGAATACTTGCGAAATGTGTAATGTTACAGTCTTTCAGGGTCATTGGATTAAAAACTGTTGTAGAAAATTTATACAATAAGATTAACAGGAGCAGTAATTTACTAAAGAACTAAATTTTTATCTAAAGGATAATGACGTAAGATACACAGTATCTGAAAAGGTCACTTTCCGAATTTTTATCTGTATCGGTGTAATAAAAATTAATATATTAGAAATTTGCATGACCAGAGAATATTAATCACAGCAATTTTAAGTAAAATCAATAACAGTTATTCTCAAGCAGATACAAGCCGATTCTTTCGAGTTGAAAACGATGAATTTTCATATGTTTAATCAAGTAAAAGTAGAATAAAGCCGTATTGGAAAGTGCATAATAAGTGTGTAACAAGAATGTAAGGACAACGCCTGCCTTACCCTGCTAATTTAACATTATACGCGCGTTATCATCGACGAAAATTCACGATGTTTAAACTAGTTAAAGAGAAAGCACATAAAATAATATAAGAATCCGTTATATGGGCGCGCTGAATTATTAATGCGCTAAAAAGAATTTTTTTTGTGCCTTTCCGCGAGTTAAGATCTCGAGTCGGTTTATTATTCCGAAGCATTCTTTGGAGAGTTAAAATTGTAAGTTCACAAATTTAAATGACGCAATGTAATGGAAATAAAGCGTAAAAAGAGGCAGCAGAAGGTATTTAATAACGTGAAAGTTTTAATCCCTTAATCTAATTTGTACTCGCTCGTTCATACGTTCGTTCTCATAACTCAGGCAGACACGTCTGCATTAACGGTAAATTAATCTTTGATTCATTTAATGAAGACGTCAAGATTTGTCCTGTATATCAATAAAAAAAAAGGTCTTTTTAAAGGATAATTTACAAAAGGAGCAAAAAGTACAACAGACTGGCAAATATAAAAAATTGGTGTAAGTAGTCTTAATTAGAGTCAATCGGGATAATAAATTAAATTGGCAGACTGATTTTACATTCAAAAATAAAATGAATCCTTCGCTGAAAAAAGTGCATTCCATCAATATGTCCAACATTCGCAACAGCCGTCACCGGCCTCACGCACATCCGTCCCCAAAACGAAAAAGCGGCGGACAGAGAAAGAGAGAGAGAGAGAGAACCGGCCGAGCCATTAACTTAATAAAAAAGGGCGCATCGCACAAAGCCCCGATTTTCGGCACGCGCCTCGTTAAAAACGCGTGCGCGCATCGTCAGCGTGCAGGGGCGGATTGAATTCATAATTCAGCGGCGCTTTATAACGGAGAAACCAGCCGGTAGAGAGAGAGAGAGAGAGAGCTCTATTGTAGAGCTCTCGGAAAGAGAAGGCTGAAAAACGTGTTCTCTGCCCACGAGAGTGCAGTGTCCTTATCGTTTTTTCGTCACGCACCGGACCCTCTCTCGCGTATAGACGACCAGCTGAGGCGAAGCTGGTACAGTGAGGATCGAAAGTTGAGCCGCGAACGCGACGTGATTGATTATCTTGTAATGGGGATTCGTGTGGATTGAGATTGAAACGGGGAGCAATCGGAATCTCCTGTCAAAGTGGCTTCCGATAAAATTTTTGCCGAAGCGAGTCGTTGCTATTGAGTTGCAATTGAATGCAAGTGCCTAAATAGAACTATAAATGAGAATGTAATATATGTATTCTCTGAAATGCTAAAATCTTGATACCAAAAGCCACTTTCTATTTTCAAGCGAATTCAATGCCTTTACATAGTTGTGCCAATTACAAGTTTATTTGCTGATTTAAAGGTAAGAAAAAAGGTAAGAAACTCTAGTATCAACAATTTAATCCAACAATATTTGCATTATTTTAATAAATTTTCATTCTTTTAAAGATTAAATTTGATCTACAATTGCTGTTAATTTCACCAGGTAAATCTATCGACTCTTCATCTTATTTGAATGCACTTCTTTTATTATTTAAAACGTAAACGATAACGATATCGCATTTATTACAATTCCCGGACTGAGCTCGCTTTATCAACCAATTACACACACCTTCAAGCCGAAGAAAAACGACATCTTACACCCCCAGAATAATTATCTCCACATCGAAAAGCCGCCACCGACTCATAAATACCCAACGGACGGCATTAATTTTTTAGAGGCGGCCGGCGAAACCTCGCGGGAAAGCTCGTAAACGCGGATTAAAAGCACACCAGGACGGGAACGTCGTCGCGTCGATCGTCATTTCGAATGCACCGCCGTCGCGACGCCGCCACCCGCCATATGGGACTTTTTGCACGTCCGACATTTGCATGCGAGTGCGTGCTGTACACGCAGTCCGCGAGGGTGGGCCGAACACGAGTGTCGAACATGCCGGACATGTTTTTTGTCGATTGCCTCGCCGCCGCGAGTCGTATGACTTTTCGATTTCTTTTCTTTTGTTTTCCAGTTTTACGATAGTTCGAAAATGTTGGCCTGGTAGGGAGAGGCTAATTGTTTAGAAGAGGAAGCTTTCAGAAGATCTGGCAACTATTGAATTTTGCTAATCAGATGTGGTACTTTGAACAAATACGATTAAACGAAATTTATATCTTCAGCCTCGCGTGAATTATTAGCATTTAAATGGAGAATGCATTTTCAAAATTAATGTGCATCGTAAACTTGAGAAAAATAAACATTTGAAAATTCAGGACTATTTTAAGGCTTGCCCATTTTATACTCCCCATAAATTAAGCGCGAAATTTCACAAAATGCGTAATGTCTATATTTTCTATATCATAAACATAATACGCGGTGGTTTACAATAAAAAACTGATAGAAACAGATTTATAGCCCATCTACGCATCATCTAACGTTATTCTAAAATCGCACTTCTGGTATTTCCGTTGTAATAAAAATAATTGCAAGAAGCTGTTACTTGATATATTGTAACAAAATTTTTGATTTCCGCAATGACTGCACACTAAAGAGAGATTTATGCGGCGTTTTAAACGTTGAAACTCGCGTCTTAGACTGTAACTGTGCTTTCGAGCTACGACTCATAACGTTGCTCACTTCGCATTAAAACAAAAGAAAAATGACTAATGGCTCGCGGCGTAACACTTTTCTACTTTTGAGAGATTCATTATTTTTTTTTTTCTATAAAAAAATTACTCCAGCATTACTGGATGATAAAAAAATTTTAACGAATTCTTGCGCACTTTACTGTCTTAAATCTTATTTAACCCTTTTAGGGGCAGTGGTACATTTATGTACCACCTTTTTTGTCTTAGTTTTTTTCATATTTTCAATAGATTTCAGCATTCTATCTATGCAAATTTATACTTATCAGACTCTTAGAAGTCCAAGTTATTAGAATCTGCTAAAAAATTGCATTATTTTACTTATTTATTTGTTTGTTATAAACAAATAACACGAAAAAAGGCGTTTTTTTTTTTAGAAAAAAATCAGTTTTTCCCTAACCTGAAAAGATGAGTCTTTGCTGATTCTTTTACGTGTTCAGCACACTTAGTTTTACGATATATATTTTTTTCAGATTTTTTCATACGCTAGCTTGTTCAAAAAATTTTTTTGAAAATTTTGAAACGGAATTTTTTGTCGTTTGACCGCCATATTGAATCCGTCATTTTGAATTTTGAAAATCTGACTTCAGATTCGTAAACAGCGACCTCGAAAACCCTCATAGTCACTATCATATCAGAAGTAGATGCACCAGAAAAATGTGCCCCTGAAAGGGTTAAATGGATCTAGCTAATTAATTTGGTATATAATAATTTCCTTAAATGCTCGCGATATCGAATATCTCCAAGATCTGACTTTATTGCTCTCCCACTGCGAGAGACACATAATACCCAATCCAAATAAAATCTCACAATTTTAATTCGATTTTTCCCTCTCGAAGCCTGCTCTCGATCAAGCAGCGCCCCGTGCGATATTTCTCTCATTGCCATAACCCATCGCGCAAAAAAAAAAAAAAAAACAACGACGCATTCCAGGTGTCGAATTTCAGTTCTCAAAGCTGTCAAGTCGCGAGATAAAGCGAATGAAAAAAGAACGCCCCGCTACTCGGAAATAAAGTCATCCGATACGAAAGGGCCCCGCCGTAGGATGAGAAAATGCGCGAGAAATCAAAGCGCGCGCTGCAACCGGCCGGCTGTACGCTCGAAAAGGTCGCTCTCCGCGAGTTTCGCGAAAGAGGAAGAGAGAGAGAGAGAGAGAGAGAGAGAGAGAGATAGATAGATGACAGCGTTGCCAAATCTCGCACTTGTCCGCGGTTAATGTCGCTTTTCAGTTCCTTCGGCGTCGCGGGAATTCTTCGGTATTTTTGTCGCGTATTTCACGAGGATTGCCGACGATGGTGGCTAATTTTCCTGCTCTTTATAGCGGTTTATTAAGGTTTACGCGGGTTCTAGATGAGGAGGCAGGTTAGGGGTCTTTGTATGCTCCGTCCGTTTTATGAGAAAAGATTGTCGGCCCTCTTTAATCATCGCGTTTTACTAGCTTCTGTGAATTTGCTCAAGTGTTTCTTTTTTCTCTTTCATTTTTTACAAGATTATCCGCGTAGTTTGCTAAAATTGTATAACGATTTGAAAAAGAGGTCGTTAAAAGAAGGCTTTTTATCGTCATGTAATAATAATTGATGTAAAAATCATGCAACATTGTGGAACTAATCTCTTGGTGTAAGGTTTACCCAATAGGAATGCCTTAATCGATATCTCCGAGTCAATCTAATAAAAATGTTCAAATCATTTTTACTTTTTAACTGTTGATGTTTCGATGGAATTTCCATGCTAATGGAAAATGCTATCCTCGCCAGGGCTGCAATTTATTCAATTATTTTATAATAACAATTATATTTATACCTACCTCAGCTTTAACAATCTTTTTAACGCATAATAAATACAAGTACTCGACGCAGTTAAATTTACCATTTTATCAACGAAATCGAGCGTCTTCGAAAGAATCGCCTTTCAACGACAAAAATACTAGTATAAAAAAAAAAGAAAAAAAATACAACCAAAAAAATCCAGCGCGAATTCAGCGCCAGGTCAACTCGACGCGAGTAGCTCTCCTCTCCTCCGACGCGGCCGTCCGAAAATACTCGGCGCGAAAGAACTCTCGCGACGTGCACTTGGCATTAACCTCTCGGTGCGCCGATACTCCCTGACCCGATAGCGCTTCGAGACAGCCGGCTCTTTTTTTTTCGGGGCCGCGACACCCGAATGCCTTTTTCGCGCTCGAGAGAGGGATTTGTACGATGCACCGACGATGCGAGAGGCGCTGAATTCGACGGACCTTTTTTCGTCTCTGTCTCTCTCGAGCTGCGGATGATTTTATGGTAATTGCGGTTGCGTGTAAAAATGTAAGGATGGCTTTTGTAGGCTGGGTCTTGAGTTTTCGGCGAACGCGATAAATTATTTATCCTTGTAAAGGGGTCAAATTGTCGCAGGTTAAAACTAATGATTAGGTTTTCTTGTGAAATTTCATTAATAGAACATTGTTTAACTGGAAAATTAATTTCGATTAAAAAATATAAAGATCGAATATGAATTATGAATCTTGTACAGAATCATTGTTAAAAATGTAAAGCGCATTATCGTCGCCAACTCCATCGCCGTTGCGAAACAGCGAGAGCGAGAAAACCGAAGCTAAGAAACGCGAGCACGCAGCTAGCAGTTTTCAAGAGAGGCCTTCCCTCCTAAAACTAATGAATTTCAATTCCACGAACGAGCGTGTCCACCGCGCGCGGCGGCAAAGTGCAACGGCCTATAAATGCTCCTCCAGATCGCAATTAGCATAAGTTAGACTCTCGAGAGCAGAAGAATGCGTCTCCCCGTTGAAGCATTTCTCCACGTCCTCGGCAGCAGCAGCAGCAGCTTTCCCGTTGCCTGCTCACGCAACCGGACACTCCGATTGCATCGCCTCTTATCTCTCTCCCTCCCTCCCTCCCGCGGGCGCCTGCAGGAATTTCCGGAATCCTTCCTGGCTCTCTTTTGAGGTTATGTCCGAGCGCGCGAGTGACTAACCTTATTTTCATCTTTTGCTCCTCGGGGCTCTGCCACATCATGTCCTGGCTTGGTGTCTCGGCTGCTCGTTTACAACAAAGAGAGAATTTCTATCCGCGCAGGGGGACAACACCTTTGTCGCACTGGAGAACGCGGAGACTAGCGAGAGACCGGCCGGCTATACACTTTTCCTCTCTTTGCCCGCGAGAGAGAGAGAGAGAGAGCCCGTTTATTCGTGTGAGCGGAACCGCGCCTATGTATGTATAAGGATATGCGTAAGAGCCCGGCCGCGGGACCCGAGCTCTAGCTGGCGCCGGTCGCTCGAGCGTGCGTTCGCCGCGAGTCGGGTCGGTAAGGCAGGGATCGTGTGTCTTATTTTCCCGACTCTTTACCTTTATTCGTTCAACCGATCGCAACTCTACACTTCCGATACACGTCATTTTTACTAATTTTAGCACGGTAAACTTAAATTTTCTCTCGACGCCGCTACATTAATCAAAACGAGGCTGCAGCTTCGAAAAATAAAAAAACCGAGAACACAACGACGTCGATCGACGCATAACTGTATATTCGCTTTCCAACGACGTACAGCGATCTACAATAACGCTGCTCTCGGCCGAAAAGGGCGCGGACAAACTCGGCGCCGATGACACATTACAAGGAAACACGCAAAGCGTGTCCACGCGTCGATACGGGTTTATCGCCAGCCGATGGATTGCCCTGACCTTGAATTACAATTTAACGAGCGCACATTTCTTTTTTTTTCGCTCGCCGACGTCCGACAGCTGTTTCGAGGGAACAGCGGGACGCCTTCCTACTTTCCACCCCCCCTTGAATAATAGCGCGCGCCCATTGTCCTTTTTCGATCGTTCCTCTCAGCGCCTCCGTCTTTTTCGCGCCGCTGCGGAGGAGTGCCCTTTTTTTATTGTTTCTGTCGTGGAAAATCTTTGTCTGCGCGGGATTTATCGCAGAGACGAACTGATCTACGAAGGCTTCCATGACGGCTGTCCGATGTTTCGGTCAGCAGCATCTTCATTCTGCGTGCGATGCAGTTGTGCATTGCGAATGATGTGTTGATATATTTCTAATAAAGCGATGAAGAATACTTCAATGTGTATTAGTTAAATTTTACAGTAATATATAACGATGATAGCAAAAATTAATAAGCTATATACATTCGATTACTGTGCATTCTGCTTTTAGAACGAATGTATATTACAGAATAATGCAAGAATTCCCACATACTACAATGTCAGTTGCATAATTTTCACGATTCTACGACTTTCCCCGAGTGTCTGCATCTTTCAATGTCATTGCAACACGTATTTATAGAGGCGTATACTTTGTTACCTTTTGCATACTAAAAGATACGGAATGCAGAAGAAGAGTTTAAATGCAGAATTGACATTAACAAAGGTTGCTGCAAATGCAGTCAAAGTGTGACACGTATTACTTAGCATTGAAGAAGGTTACTATATATGGCCATCGAGACAAACAAAACGAACGCTAAATAAAAAATGATTCATTCGGTCGATGATAAATGATAACTGTAACAAAGAGCCAGGGTGCCATAAAAAGGAGGGATTTCGTTGTTTTTTTAGTCAAAAATTAGTCGCAGTTGTTTTAGGAAAAAGGAAGAATTATCGTATGATTCCAGACATCCGGGTATTCAGTTGTACGGAAAAGCACTTTTTTCAAACAGTTAAATTTTTAATATTTTCCCATAAAAATTCCATAGGCACTTGTCCGAAAAATAAGTGAAAGATATTCCTATTGGCTCTTGTCAGAGTTCCACGTAAGGAATGCACTAGAAATCTATACGTCTATAAGATAAGAGAATTTACTTTGAAATTTAATTGAAATTTATGTGCTGCAGTTTGATTTAAGTGAAAACTCGAAAAGAAAAAGCATTGTATTTGTTAATAAATTTGGATGGAACTTGTTAATCTAAATAGAATTTAAGCGACGCATCCTTCCTTCTTCTGTACAGTTCAAATATTTAAATTACGCTACAGCATATTTATTCCCATTATGTTTGTACTTCGCAGAAAGTGCGTACAGAACAGTCGACAACTTAGCTTGTGAATAATTTGACTTGACACACATCGAAAGCTCCGGATTTAAGAAAGTACGCTTATTAAGAGAAAAATCAAGAGATACGCAACGTCTTCCCACAGTAGAAAGTCGACTTCCGACGCTTAAACGTTAAATTTAACAATTTTCCAGGCGCGACAATTCAAAAAAGCAATTTTAATCACGCAAAATTTCGCCTCGTAATCGCGCGGCTCGCGATCTCGATCCGCCGCATTTCCTCCGGGCAATTTTCGCATTATCGCTCGCCGCGGCACTTTCCCGACTCGCATTAGCGCGCTAAGTGCGATTAATCGCGGCGACACTCTCTGCATGCACGCGCGCACATCCTCCGCTTAGCTTGGGAGGAAGAAAAAAAAAATATATGGCTCCGCCCTCCCCCCGCGGTAAACCACCGGCGGCAGCGGCAGCTTTGCCGCGGATCGACACGAACCGGAAGGTGTAGCGTTACTCGCGACGGGACATGTCGAGTGTTTTGCCGGCGAGAGAGGAGGCGACTTTTTATTCGGTGCGGTTTCGGTTGGGCTTTCGAACGCTGCTTTTCGAATCGAGTGAATTGAACGGTTTCGAGAGTATACGGGGATCTTGCTCGAAACGAAGGTGGCGAGCTTTAGAAAAGTTTAACGACCCGTTGGTTCATCGATACAGAGAATTTTACGCAGCGGAAATAAGTTTTTTTTTAGGAGAAACTGATTAAATTCAATTTGTAATTGCAGTTGCAATATAATTTTTAAAAATCAAAGTTATAATGATTTTCTTTGTTGCATCTTTGATTTCTAATTATTGTAATGATTACAAGTTCTCTTTTACTAAAATTTTATCTTAAAAACTTCCTTTTTTCATAATAATAATAAGAATATATCAAAATTCAGTTAACGATAAAATCTATAAATGGTCGAGAATACCTCATTCTCTATCTACTGAATTTAAGATTTTTCTTAGCGCGGCATTCGAATCACCTTGATTTTAGCAACCAAACTATTATAATCTTATGAAAAAAAGTCAGAGGTACCCGGTATTCGAATCCGGGAAGAATTCATTCAAAATCAACGGCAGTGTCTCTACCTATCAGTACTCTTTCGAACCGCGAGGAGGAACGCGGGAGTGGATAAAGTCGAGCTCTTCCTTCACTCTCTGGATTCAAATGTAAAACTGCTGCCATGGTAACAATATCTTTTAACGTTTTCAATAAAAACAACCGAGCCTTCCCTCCGGATGCTTTCGACAGTTACTTCGAACGTTTAAATATAGAATAAATTTTCAACGGTGATAACATTTACAAGCGCGAAATTCGTTAGCAAGATAAAACACGCTCGGCTGAACGTTGCGCACTGTTATTTTTAGATTATTTTTAATTTAAAACGCACCGAGTTCTTTGTCCTCGCGTTAAACCGACATAACGAACGCTCGAAACTCCTCGTTTGAAAAAAAAAAAAAAAATTTCACCTCGTCGTTCCCAGAAGCTTTTTCGAAATTCGCTCGAATTACTCGGGCATCAATAATCCAAAGCCCTCGGGGAGGAGGGGCGAACCTCTCGTCCCTTCGCAAAACCGCAAGCCCATTCTGATTTGAAGAAAACTCGCCGGCCAATTACGATAATGACAGCCGGTCAGCGGACCCTTCGCGATAAGGGAGAGAGAGAGAGAGAGAGAGAGAGCCGGACGGTGAGTCAGCGACTTGCACCTGCGAAGAGGCGACGACTAGTCCGGCCACATGTCGGGTAATTGTACGCGGACACGCGACAGAAAAGCCGGCGAAACGGAGCCCTCCTGCCGCGCGACGAACAAAGGAAAAACTCGATACTCGACTCGCGGAACGAGAGGAGTGCGCGCGTGTGTGCATTGAATATTGTTTTCCTTCGGCCGCGCGCTCTCGCCGTGCGCCATTATTTTATGCGCGATGCGCGGAGAGAGAGAGAGAAAGAGCCTATCGATTGTCGGGTGAGCGCGGGGGTAAGGATCGTCCGGCTTTGCGAGAGAGAGCATTTTTTTTTGAAACTTTAGAAATATGTTAGATCGGTCAACGTGAGACTTGGAAAAAATGTGTATCTTTTAAGCAATGCCCTGTCATTTGAAATACTTTTCAACTCTAAAGATTCTTGACTATTTCTCACTTTCGAACGGTCTAAATATTTTGCTTTCAAAAACTTTCGATTTATGAGTGGTTTTTCTCGTACTTTGGCAGCAAAAAAGCGTTGTCAAATGCTGAATAATCGTTTGAATCATAAATATACATATATTTAAAGACTAAAAATCTATTTTTAATGAGAAAGTTTTTTTAAGAAAAGACGTGTGTCCATTCAACATTGAATGGAACATTTTGTGAGAGTACAATAGGCGTCTATTCATCACAGTTATACTATGAAAATCTGAAACAGATACTATTGGTAGAAGATCAATGCATCTGGGACCTAATGAAAGGGAAAATGACGATGCATTTTAAGGGCTGTTTTCCATTCACAAAAGATTTCATGTTTACAGGTATATTAAATTTCAATATCAGTCTGCTTTTCACGTTGAGCAGCCTTAGTAGCCTTTCATCTCAAGTTCTTGGTAAGTTCACAATCTCTAGAACCTGGCAATGAAAGTGCACACTCAATCTTTCAGCGGCGACTCGAAGCCTTCGATACGTTTGCTTTCATGCGTGCCCTTCGTCAATAGGCCTAAAACGAACCTCAAGTTTGAATGTTGGTCTTTCGAGCTAAACTATGTCAGATGTAAGTACGTTTGTCTGACATTAGTTATAAGTAACGTTGTCGAGAATCATGAAAGTTTTAGCTTAAAACTTTAACATTAAAATTTAAAAGTTAGTATTACGAATGAAACCAGGCTACAATGAAATATTCACTTGCAAGCTAAACGAACATCTAACTAAAAAAATAAAATTGAGGCAGCCTACCAAATATAAACGGCAAATAAAGAAATATGTCAGTCATCCGAGGACTGCTGCAAAGCCTTTTCAGGGTGATAAAAAAAAAGCGCGAAAGAGTCGAAGATCCGTCGGTCACTTGGGCGAAAAACAAGCGAAGGACAGCCGAGCCTATTGGAAGCCGATTGTTTCTCCTTACTGCGTGCGAACAAAAGAAAATATTTGAGAAGAGCCGTATAAATAAGGCATCCCCGGCACTTCCTTCCGCAATGTCGCCCCGTACGAGGTCAATGGCTTTATCCTTGGCGCTTGCCAATCGCGCAGACGCTTTTAACGACTTTCTTTTACGATCTTTTGAGTTTTGCGAAGCTTTTGTTCTGGCTTGCGAAAAGTGAACTTTTGAAAATTATTTCTAAATTGAAACATTACAAATTTAATGCTTATAGTCGTTTTTTTATTTGATAGAATAGTTAAAATTTGGAACCATCTGAAATTTAAAAGAAAGAGGAATTTCAAAATTTTTTTTTTAGCTTTTAAAGTATATTTTATCTTCTAGAAAAATTTAAATTATTGTTTAAAGAATTTTTAATAGTTCCTTGATATTTATTGCTCTTACGAAATTCTATTTCAAAGCAGCTCCGATTACTGCAATATCTTTAATTTAATAAGTATTTCGTTATACTGTCACTGTTCCTAGAATCTCCGTAAATTCGCTAGAAATTCTAAGAATTTCCGAAGTTTCAAAAATTTTTCTTCCTCTTACATTTCTGATAAATAAGTATTTTCTTTCATTATGTAAACACAATTCACATTTTGTTCCACGGTGCTAAAAAAAATTTAGCAAAATATCGCAAAAAAGAAAAGCACTCGAATAAATCAAGTGCTCTCTCTTTCATAAACGAAGCAGTCATTTCTTATCTAATCGGCGCCGGACAACGTCCAAAAAAGCGCAGCGCGTCGCGGCGTCGTCTCCTCGCTATCGACGTTCGCCCAGCGACAGGAGCGGCCTGCATTCCTGGCCAGGAAAAAAGTGCGAAATGGACTCTCTTTCTCGCGAGCGCGCGCTGAAAGGGAGGTTAGATCCGTCTGGTTATATCCAGTTCAAACTGCCGTCTGCACACACGTATACACGGGAGAGAGCTCCTCTAAAGCGCGCCCAGACCGACAGATGCGAGATGCACGAACGTACACCTATATCCTTTTCTTTTTTCACACAGGTCTATTGTGTTCTCGAACAGTAGCGGTCGCAATTTCATTGAACGCGATTATTAATTACTTAGTCCCTGCTTGTTCTCGGGTAAAGCAACGGGCATCAATTCAAAAAGTAGAGGGAGGCTTGCAAAAAATTTCACGACACTTACTTGCTGGAGTTGCGGCCATCCTTCAAACCCTGGAAAGTTCCGGTAGACGTCATTTTGCAAAACTGCTGCTTACTGCTTTTTCTTGTCGAAAATTTGCACGCGTCGAGCTGCTGCTGCTGCTGCTGTTGGCAGTTGAAAAAAAAACCGGCCTTTGTGTGTACACAGAACGAGCTGAGAGTGGAAACTCGGAGAGTCTGCCTATGCCGTGAAGCGCGTTTGGCACACACGGGAAACAACCGCGCGGAGGGAGAATACGATATATCGCGCACGCGCGTCGCCGACCTGAACAACTCGCGCCTCGCTCGCGCCGCTCCCGCTTCTTGCTCTGACACTCGCCCTGTCTTTATCCCTCTTGCTGTTAACTGTAAACTTCGCTCGCGTTCCGTCTCGCTCGCGCACGGATTCGGTGACCGTCACCAAGGCGGGGTTTCATCCCTCACGGGAGCGACCGGAGTCTCTTTTTTTTTATCTTCATGTTTCGAAATTAAACAGGTTTGATTTAATTTTTAATCGTTTTACGAACAAAAAGAAGTAAAAATCCTCTTTAAAAAGTAGATGGCGGAAATTTGAATTTGTAACGAAATAAATTGGCAATACAATATGCATTATCGAGTGCATATATATTTTTTAAAGACTGAAAACTAAATTTAAAATAGTATTTAATTTGCTAGTTAATAAAATTCTTTTGCAATAGTTTCAGTTTCACTGAAAAACTACATTTTTTCATGTGATAAACCAATAAATTAGAATACGCACGTGAATCAAGAGTGTACGAATTCGCAAAGCAAGTACACAATGCAAGAATATTTGCGTAAACGAATGGTGCGAAGCTAAACAATTAAAAGAAACCCGCCGTTCAATTCGTGACTTGAATGCGCCAACTGTATATTTCAAGAATATACTATGTTAATCAAAAGCGAAATAAACAATTATATTATTTAAAATGCCAATCTCAACTTCAAAAAAAAGCAATATATATTATATTTACAATCTAAGTTTAAACTTTATATTTTTAAATTAAAATTATGATTTATTTTAAAAAATTATTAATTACTTAGTTAACTATTATCGCTGTCAAAATACTGTAACTGTTGCTATTGAAGATTAATATAATTTGACTAGTATTTTTAAAGCAAAGTTTATAAACAGAAAAGTTTGAAATTGAAGTAAAGATACGTTATATATGTATGAGTCATCCAATGAGTCAAACTCTGAAATCAAAATCTTATATAGCAAATTTAAACATGCAAATATTTTGTATCAATATTCATATATTATTAATGAAAATAAAATGAAAAAAAAAATGATTATAAATGTTGCTAAGATTATCTAATAAAATAATAAAATTAGATGCCAATACTTGAAATAGTAAAATACAAATTCTATCTTTTAATTATTTAGTTTATTATTTTGCAAGAGCACAAAATACAGAATGGACAAATGTATTTTCATGGTTGAATTTTGTATTAAATATACTTAGACTAATAAATCGTTTTTATAATATAAACGAAAAATTTCAACGCCTTTCTTGTAAAGCACAATACATTAACGTATAATGTATTATGTTTAAATTGATTAAAAAGTTATTAAATATATGGTTACTAGCAAT